>WYDF02321241.1:4401-14414 GCA_009867245.2 Adranes taylori
GAGTTCGGCGAAACGTACGAGTTCGGCGAAATGTACGTGGTCGGTGAAACGTAGGGAAACAAGTGAATAAAAGCTGTGCATTTGGTTTGAGACATTTGAAGAATTCAAATAGCATTTTACAAGTTGAGAAGTACTATTAAAGGTTTTATTTAATCAATGACGAGCAATGGACTTCAACAATCAAAGTTCACCTCGCATAATACTTCTATTGGATATTTCTCTGAGAAGCATCGGTCCACCGTCAAAGATGGCCAAAAATGTCCCTACAATGATCTTAGTTGAAAGACTGGTTTTAACAATTAAAACTCAACCTCTTAGATAACATCTGTAGTTTATCTCCAGTATTAGACCAACGCACAAACACTATATTTCTATGAAGAACGTCAGTAGTATTTACTTCTATCAGTAAGACTAAACTTTAAATACATAGGTGCATTGTTATTTCGAAAAATTGTATATTGAGAATTAGGAATTTTAATGATCAATTTAAAAATTGAGGCATGGTGGACACGTGTTTCTGGCAGAGTAGTAGCTGTCGTCAGCACCTTCTCATTTCATTATATATGCTCAAGATATCTCTAGACCGAATTATGAGTTCGGCGAAACGTACGAGTTCGGCGAAACGTACGAGTTCGGCGAAATGTACGTGGTCGGTGAAACGTAGGGAAACAAGTGAATAAAAGCTGTGCATTTGGTTTGAGACATTTGAAGAATTCAAATAGCATTTTACAAGTTGAGAAGTACTATTAAAGGTTTTATTTAATTAATGACGAGCAATGGACTTCAACAATCAAAGTTCGCCTCGCATAATACTTCCATTGGGTATTTCTCTGAGAAGCATCGGTCCACCGTCAAAGATGGCCAAAGATCTCCCTACAATGATCTTAGTTGAAAGACTGGTTTTATCAATCAAAGCTCAACCACTTAGATAACATCTGTCGTCCATCTCTATTATTAGACCAACGCACAAACACGATATTTCTCTGAAGAATGTCAGTAGTATTTACTTCTAGCAGTAAGACCAAGTATTAAATATATTTCGTGAATTATCCTTTAAAAAAATAGCATATTAATGGTTAGGATGCATTTATCTAATAAGAATGCATCTATATATTTAAAATTTATTCTTATTGCTAGAAGTAAATACTACTTACATTCTTCATTGAAATATCGTGTTATTACGTTACTCTAATACTAAAGATGATTTACAGGTGTTTGAGCTTGAGCTTTGATTATTAAAGTCCCCTTTTAATTAAGATTACTGTAGATACAACTTTGGCCACTTTTTAGGGTGGTCCGATGCTTCTCAGAAAAATACCCAATGGAAGTAGTATGCGAGGCGAAGTCCCTTACTCGTTGTTGCTTAGATAAAACACTTTAATAATTCATCTCCACTTGTAAAGGTGCTATTTCGTCCAAATACATTATATACCGCTAATAGAATGCATTATACTAAGTGCATTATACAACTAATAAATCGATATATAGCGTTTAATATATGCAACTTGGATACACTTATAATTTGTAAGGAAAAGTTTAAGAATTAGTTTTGCGAATCGTAGCATAGCGCAATGGTACTGATAATTTGGTTAGTGATATCTTGCGCCTATAATGAAATGAGTTGGTGCTAATGACATATATTACTATGCCAGAAACACGTGTCGACCCTGCATCAATTTTTAAATTGATTCTTAAACTTCCGAATCATCAATATGCAATTTTTCGAAATAATAATGCACCTATCTATTTAAAACTATCTATTTTAAAAGTTTATTCTTGGAAATAAATGTGCGTAAATACTTCCTGTTGTACCTTTTAAATATAATCTAATGAACGTAATATCAAACTTAAAAATAAACTATATTCATAATGATAAGATAAATTGTTAAAAGGGATTAATCAAAATATTAAAGCCCAAAAAACATTAAGTGAGCATATCAAAATTGGTAACGAGATAGAAGTACGTATCATCATATTTTAATATGCTCATTTATAAACAACTTATAAATTCGCCTCAGGTGAGTTAATATTCAACAACTTCGAAACAACAATTAAATATTAGCATAACTAGCAATAATAAAATGCTAATGTTTGTTATTATAAACAATCTACTGTATTTCAAAGTAAGCAGCCATGTCTGAAGTTCTTATGCGATTCTCGAGAGGAGAATAAAACAAAAGAAACTCCTAAACAGCAGTTTAAGCAATGCAGACCATCTTTTAAACTAATAACAGTAATTCGGTCGTAGGAACACCTGCTACCGATTGCAGGAAATTTTGATGCTCTAGTCTAGTTAGGCGTTTCCAATATGCTATTTAATTTTTGATATTGGTTATATATAGGCCGTACGGTTTGGGTTAATGTAACAATTTCCAGTAGTCTAGTAAAATAAACAAAAAGTTATTAACATTTAATCAATATTAAATTATATTTTTGATTTGTAATGGTTGTTTCTGTGACATCGCCAGTTGGCATTGGTATAGCTAGAATGAGGCAGGTACGATATGTTTTTAAAAATTAAATTCTAGCAATGTAAAAATAACCAAACTGGTATTTTTTATTATATTCACTAGATAAAGAGAGATACATGAAGCAGATTTTAAAATTAAAAATAAGTATGAGTTGACTTATTTCGCCTTCGTCTATCTCACTCCCAGACCTCGTGCTCCTTACTTATATATGCATTCCGGTTCTATACATGCAAGCTGGTACCAGTGGGATATCATGTGAAATTTGTGACATGGAATTGAGTTAGCTTCAACAAGAGTTCAGTTCTTGTAAAAACACACTCAACTCATCTGGTCATGGTAAAGCAGTAAAAACTGATTTATTTAGGGCGTAGTCAAACTAATAAGGTCAATGTTATTTGGGGTATTTAATGAATTCATATACTAATAAAATTCACAACCAAATAATAGTTATTGAAACCCTTCCTTGATTAAAACCAGAATTCTATCTTAATACAGCAAGTACACATGAATTATAATAAAGCATGAATTAATAACACACAAATCCAAACCATTTTTTTTAATTTTTAAATACTTTATTAATTACCAAATAGTTTATTATTTACATGCAACAGCAATTATAGTGGGTTTACGAATTTTCCCAAATAATAAAGCAATTAGTGCTTAAGGTTTATTTGATTTGCATTAATGTTAATACGAATACTGATTTAGCCGTAAACTTTAGACTCAATTATTAACTGAAGAAAAAACTAGTAAGCAACATTTAAATAAAAGGTTAGCTTGTTGGCTTGTTGTGAAATGAAAATTATTTACATTGAAACAATTTATCTACTCAGAAAAAAATCAAAGAACTATAATTCCTTAACCAAGATTTATAATAAAATATTTGCTTACTCACATCTGTGTATCTGACATAATTCTCACAATAACGAACGAAAATGATAAAGTAAAATATGCCTAATTCGAACTAAACTTTAAGACTGAACTGATGAAAGTCTAATAAAATTCTGGACCCATTTTCTATTAACTTTGCGCTATATTTTGAGATCGACCACTGCGCCAACTTTCGTACTAATTTTCTGGAGAAGTTTGTTGCATCTCACTTGTGCCTACGATTAAAATGCCTATTATTTAAATTACTTTTTCATAAGCTCTCTCTAACACATGAAGACCTGTGTTCCGATTCATCTCGCGTGTCTATTTTCCATATAGCTTTTTGTATTCTAAGATTAATTAATTAAATGAAATTATAATGGTAGACTTCTAATGAAATTTATTGATTTTAGTGATTTCCCATCATTTAGACTTTATTCCTTTAGATACTTTAAAATATCTAGAGTAGAATCCGAATACATCTAGCATTTTTATCTTGTTGTCTCTGAAACTTGTCTCTTATTTTAAATAGCCGAAGGATCATGATCTTTTGCAATGCTTTTGCATGGAAAAACGTTGAATTAACAGCTCGTAATAGTATTGAAGATGTAATTATTATGGCGGAAGCAACTAGTAGTACTTTAAACATTCCAAGAGTCGTCGCCCATTAATAACATTGTGCAAACTCACCTGAAGCAACAATTCACAAGTATTGGAGAAGGTTCATTATTATACACTATTTAGAATCGTTAATTAATTTGTTGGAACAACGATTTGCAAATGAAAATGTGCCAGAATTTTCCCTGCTAGCACTTCATGCCTATCGAATGTTGAAAACGTCCTATTGTAAAGTTACTGCATCCACTTTACGTCATGTTAGCAAAATTCTAGTCAATGTACAGTTTTCATAAAAAGCATTTAAACTTATTAATAGAAGTTATACGAGCAACGCTTCAAAGGGGAACAATTAATCTAACGTAACTATCATTTGTTGATTAAGTATTCAAAATTATTCTTATTAAACATTCTGGATTTTTATATATTTTCGCGAACTGTAGTTAAAAAAATTGTGGCGTGAATCGTTACATTAGTGGAAAGGTTACCCATTTGTACGAGTGACCAAACTGATGCAGTAAAGCCAATTCTACGTACGTGGTGCTTTTTGTCGGCAGACGTTAGAGTGGGAAAAAGTAGGAGTGGAATACTATATAATTTAATGGGACAAAAATTAGACAGGAAAAGTACCGGACAGGGGTTGGAATTAGTTTCGCTCGGCTTGAAAACTAAGAGAAGTATCCCTGGATAAAAGCAGTTTTTCTGACTGAGGAGCTTCAATTGAAAGTAAAATTTTCTAATAATTAATAATAAACCTACATACAGTAAAGTCTTTGAAATGGCTGTAGCTCTAATGTAACTTTTATTATATTTTATTAGACTCGTTTGAAAAGTCGAGTCTAATGCAATAAATTTTGAATTTATTTTTGTTACTATGATTCATATATTTTTGTTACTATAATTTTATTCACTATGCACTAATTTTAATTCAAAGGAAAAGCTGATTTATTAATAAACTAACTAAATGTTGCTTTGTTCACATGCCGTCTTCTAACGAAGGTTGGCGACAACACATTTATTTGAAAGCTTATAATTGTTCTACATCCATGTTGGTCCAACCTCGTATGTTTCTCAGACACGACATTTCTTTCTTCCAAACCCTTTACTCAAGGCGATTCTTCCTTGCAGGCTGTTATGTAATAATGCGTTCTTTTCATTTCGAAGTAAGTAGCCTACGTATGATGTTTTTCGAACTTTAACATTAATCATAATTTTCTACAGTGACCGATGCGTCTGAATACCTTCGCATTCGTAACTTTTGGTGTCCAAGGGATTTTAAGCATTCAACGATAGAGCCACATTTTGAATTCTTCGATCCTTTTTGTTGTGTGAGATTTTAATGTCCAAGACTACTCCATACACAATAATAAAGATTAGACGTAGAATTTGAAGGATCATACTCTAATTGAAACGTTCAGGTTTTTGTTACTAAGCATCGCTGCATATTTTATGAACCCTTTCCTAGCTACTTCTATCCTTATTTTAATTTCTTTATCCTGGTCTAATTGTGATGTGATTGAAGTACTAAGGATTTATATTTATTAACTAGTGCTAATTCCTTCTCTTCAAGAGTAAAAAAGGTGTTGATTATTTGCTTTTTTGTATTTTGTTTTTGTAATATTAATTGTGAATCCTATTGTTTGGCTTTCTAAGGGAATTTGTACCAGATTTTGTAGATCATCTATGCATTCCGCTAAAATACTATTATCACCAGCAAATCTTGTATTGATTGTTACCTCGCCTCCAATTTTTACTTCTTCAGTTCTATTCCATATATTGGAATATAACTTGAGAATATAATTGAAGAGTTACGGTGACAACACACAGTCCTGTCTGACTCCTTTCAGTATGCTGACTTCACTGGTTTCATCTTCATTGATTCTTGCTATAGCTGTTTGGTTGTAATAGATGTTGTTTATGAGGTTAATATCATTTTGGTCGATCTTGATACTTCCCAATTGATATAAAAGTTTTGTGTGTTGTCCTGATCAAACTTCCTTTCAAAGTCAATAAAACAAACGTATATACTTTTGTTATTTTCTCGAGATTTTAGAAGTAGAACTATTATTGCGTGTAGAGCATCTTTGGTTCCCATTCCGTCTGTGAATCAAATTGTGTGTTGTCCAACTATTCCTCGAATCTTTGTAAATTCTGCGTTCAGTTGTTATAGGATTATTTTACTGCATGTAAAGTAATCAAATTAATTAATTAACGTATAAAGAATACTCTAGTATAAGATAAATTAATCAATCAAATTTAATTCAATATTATACAATTTAGTAACAAAAAAAATTCAGAGATTTATCTTGAATGAATCAATGAATATCCGCATTGAAAGGAGCGAAAGCCAGAAATTCAACATATATGCAAAAACTTGTCGGCGCGAAAGCGGTGTGTCGCGTTGCCTGGTACGGAAATCGCCACAAACAGAACATGTTCTCACATATATACACAACAGATAGTGGTTGCGATCGATGTGTACACACATCGATGCATATTAAAAAGCAAGAACCTTCATTTCGTAAAAACTGGGACAAGGACATTTACATCTATAAAGGAATGTATCCAGAATTACCAATACTAACGAGTTTATCATTATCATTATTGTTTCGCCAAGGAACTAGTTGTTTCAGTCATTTATTATCGTAGAGGGCATCTCCAACAAGTTTTATATATACATACTGTCCAAGAGCGACAGTTGTCACAACTACATTCCTACAGAAAAAGCATTCTTACGTACAAAAGTACATCAAGGATAGTTACTTGCACCTACATCCCTGCAAAAAATGTTGTATCATCAACCTAGAAACAAGTTCATGCGTATATGTATACCTAGATATTCTACATCTAGTAGATGGCACAAACATGCACCGAAACTGTTAATTTTGCATACAAGCATATTTTTTTATTATGCTCATTAAGAAAGCATAAGAGGCACTACCACTTCTACATGGCCTGTCGCTATTGGGGTGTTTAAAGAGGGCAGGGTAGTTCTTTCAACAACGTTTCATCTACCTTCATTCCAATTGGATAGAAACTTATTATATCGTAAAGTTTTGACAGGGATACAATACAATTTTGCTCATCAAAATTCGTAGCTTATGAAGGAACGTTTTTAATTGTTCGAAGGTACAGCCTTCCTAAAGTTTTGTAGTGGAAGTTCCTTTCAAACCTCGCCTTTCTTGAGGCCAGCGCTGTAAACTCACGGCATAGCCGATTCGTTGGAAGCAACTTCCTTCACCAGAGAATCTTTATAATAGGAGCCCTTCAAGCTCATTTTTGCTCTCCATTAGGTAGAACCTAGAGTGAGCATAATTCGCACTTGTGAATCTGCATAGCATCCAAGTAAGCGCCACCAACGAAAACGCTTATTTAGTTTACATTAAATTCAAACAGTAATTATCAAAGTTCTTTACATCGGGTCACATACACACAAACTATATTCTTAAACCTTTCGCTAGAATCTTTCGCTCTTTTATCGTCATCTCCATTATATAATCTTTAATTCTTTCATTTTCACTCATAACAATATTTCACACCACTTCCCTTATATCTACGTCATTCAATGAGAAAACGAGGCGGCCAGAAGCAGAAGCAGAGGGACGCCAAACCTCTGGCGTATCAAATGAGTAGAGGTGAAGGCGACGGAACACCTGAGAGGCTTGTCAAACAACGCTGCCCACGTACACCGCGCATCCTAGTCAACGATTCTGATTCTGCGACTCCTCCAAAGGAAGAACCGACAAAACTTCACGGCTCTCCGTTATCACATAGAGCTCCAGGTGATTTGTCATTACCGCCCACCCCCGGCGAAGGATGACTCTACAAGGTAACACGTGAAGAACATCACAGACGCTTGTTCCGTTACTACTTGAGCGACAGCCAGTAGTCCAAACTTCGCTTCATCCAAATTTATTTCTTTTCTATGGCATAAAAACTTCATCACCTCGTCAACAATTCAATTTATCGTCTCCGTCACATTAATAGACCGTACCTAGCTCTATATCTGCATAAAACTTCAATATTTAATCATCTAAATTTTACCATCATGGAGAACTAAAAAGGAGCTTCCACGTCACAACCACAAGAACCATTTAATATCTAAAATTGAATTAACATTTTTTTTCGCAACTTTCATTTGCTATTTTCGTAAATGGAATGGAATTGTCCTAACAATTTCTTTGCATTGCATACATATAGAAGCTAATTATTGTTAGTTAGTTAAAACTCGCGTTCAGGGTCCTTATTTTGATGTTATAAATATTGGAACAATAAACAACAATTTTTTAAACATGTTATTGCGTACATCATTATATACTGTTTAATGTACTTTGATAATATTATAAATGAAAACAGCGTATTCTTACCCAACCCTGATAACTTCATGCACGAGCATCCTACATGTTACAAAAATAGAATAAATTATAAAGCAGTATGGTAGTTAAAGAAAAGTAAACAAATTATGATCGTGCTTTGAATACGTCTGTAACAGAATAATTTTTAGAAGATACTTAAGCCTTTAGGCGCAACAAGCTAATCAAATGGAACTCATCACAAAATTTTGGGTTGTTCTTCTTTGGTATGAACATAAACATCGGTTAGAGCCATTCTTCTAGGACTTGTGCTTCCCTATATATTTGGATCAACAATCTTGTTAGATAAATCAGATTTTCCTCATCCCGAAATTTCGAGAATTCTACGAGAATGTCGTCGGGGCCAGGGACTTTTCGTTTCCTTGCCGATTTTATGGCGTATTCTACTTCAGATTTTAGGACTTACAAATTGTTGGCACTAGTGTCTGGGTTATTTTTGTCCTCTTTTATCAGACAAAATTTTCACATTTTCTATGTAAATTCTCTGAATCGTGTTTATACTTATTTTATTTCGCGACATTTTTCTTCCATCCAGTGCTTTTTTATTTTATACTCCATTTGTCTTGTGAGTTGATTATCTCTAACTTTTTTCTATTTTATGTTTCCTTTGCTCTTTGATTAGTGTAATTATTTCTATAGATATAAAATCTTTCCTTGCTATCTTTGCCAGCTTCTAGTAATGCCGTTTTTATATCTTCCTAAGCATCCGCGGTGTCCTTTATTGCAGCCTCTCGGACTGCTCGAGAAAACATTTGATTCATTTGTTATTTGCACTCTTCTTCTTGCATCCTTCTCAAATGTGTCTGAGTTTGATCTGAACTTTGGCAAGTAGCAGAATGTGCTCCCTATCTCCGTTTGCATTCGGATAAGTGTTTACCCTCTTAATCCCATTCCTGAAGCGTTTGTTAATGAACATAAACTCAATTTGATTTCTTATTAGGGTATTCTCGTTATTTCAGGTACTGTCCAAGTGACTATCATAAAATGTATTTGCTATGACCTGCTATTTTCTTTGGCAATACTAAATTAATCTATCCAGTCTTTTATTTCGATTACCTAACCCGAAGTTTCCAACAATGTCCTATTATAGTGACTTCATGTTTTTTCAACTTCCCTGTTAAATTGTTGAGGAAATGAATGTAGTCGACGAAAAATAAATTATTTAATGATAATAAGGAGTACTGAACTATATATATATATATAGTGATTTATAGTACTATTTACATTTTCGTATGCAATAAAAGCTATATTGTGCAATAATTGCAACGAATATTGTACTTTCGATGCTCTCTATATTTAATAGAACGACTGTATTAATACACCATTTAATACACGAGCTTAAAGGTGAGAAAAAATATCGGCTCTTGGCACCTTTTTATCAAATCGTTATATTTAATAAGATTCTCGTTAGCGGCGATATGTGTGCTGTTTGTTCGTCTCTTATAGCGCGGAGCGGTTAGTTAAAACCAAAAACCATCTGTCGGCAAATTATAGTGGTATGGTTCGCTAGCTGAAATGATTAAGCATGTCTACTGCTAAAATAATAGTCGTTTCATTACATTTCCTTCTAGTTTTTAATATATTTTCCGCAATGTTTTAGAACAGTGTTTCTCAAACTTATTTGTCTCATCGCCCACCTTTGGTATGTTAAAAATTAATAACCCCCCCCCCCCAATCTAGCAAG
>WYDF02321252.1:0-14413 GCA_009867245.2 Adranes taylori
AGATCAAATCAGATCAAATCAGATCAAATCAGATCAAATCAGATCAAATCAGATCAAATCGGATCAAATCAGATCAACTCAGATCGAATCAGATCAAATCTATTATACAAATATACATCTACGCATGTGAGCGCTTTCATCTTCTTGTGAAGAGAGAAGAAATCATGTTTACCTGCTTCTGCTTTGTAGTATCCATATTTTTGCATATTTCTCTTTGTTTGATGACCTTTCGTTTCTCGTTTGTTTATTATCTATGATGCTGATCAGATTAAATTGTCAACACGTCGGTTTATTGTTGGAGAGAATTAGGCTATCGTCAACCATTGGATAAGGTGAAATATGTGAAATACATTGTTGTGATGAGGTGAATATGTGGAAATCTTAGTCTCTGTCGCCGAAGTTATATCTGAAGTGCAGGTGGTGATGGTCTTCACAGGTTACTGGATGGAGTAATCCTTTTTCCCGAAGTCGATGGTAACGGTGCGTCACCTAGAGGTGTTGGAGAGATTGGTAAAGCGTGTGTTGGATACGAATCTACTTGTTGTCAATGTTTGCGGCTGACGTAGCTTGATGGATCCGTTTGAGGTTCATGGATCCTTTCGGGGTTCTCTTTCAACATTTTTGACGGCTGCCCTCCCTGGTACGCATCGAAGAAACGGGTATTGGGAGAAGAATTATAAATATAAATGCAAGAAAACGAGAAGAAAAGTAAATATAAAAGTTATCAAAAGAGTCTGCAGAAATATAGGGTGCGATGTGTAGTAATACTTAATTTGATATTTAATCAATTAAATTTTAATTGTGAATATTTGATGTTGATTTAATTAATGATTAACTTAATATTGACTATTGACAATCACTATTAAGGCTGCGATAATCGCTCGCTGAGTAAAAGATAAATCTGATCATTGTAATTGCAAACTGTGACTTCGAGATGCGCAATGGATGTTGCTTGCTGCAGTAACGAAAATCCCAGAATTGGGTTTCTCCTCGATATTAGATTGTGTGGACCTTTTATGTGCGAATTTTGGCGGTGATACACTCCTTGTGTGCCGTAAGTGGTGGTATTGGCTCTATGTGACCAGAAGCTCAAGAATTATCGAACCGAAACTCAAAAAACTTACTGAAAATTTAGCGATTGGAATAATCGTTGGAAGTTTTCGCTTCATTTCTCGTGAGTTTAAAAAGAAATGAAAAGGCTCACTTCTAAAATTGCAAACAAGGATATTAAAAAAGTCTACTTAAAAAACACATTGCTATCTAAATGTGTACGAAACTAGTAAATACTCTCGACATTAATTTCTAATACTGCTAAATAGAAATTCATTTCTCATCTAGAACTTTAATCAAACATTTAAATCACAAAAGATTTATAAAAATGATATTACATTGTTCCTTGCAAATTATATTACAATTTACTTGTATCTTCCTATTTGTGGTCTATTTGAATAAGAAACAAACTCTCATGCAATTGCGTATCCACTGGTGTGGTCTTACTTAATCATAATCGAACTTGGATAGCTTTGAGCAAACTAGTGGGTTTGTTTAGTACAAAGAACTTTCAGCTAGATGATGCACTGTATTAAAAATATTCCCGGAATTTCGTAGTGTGTAAGTACTCGATTACTTAGTTGTAATTAATGAACGTACAAATCAGCTGTTTATTGTATATTGCCATGCAATAGTTGACATTGCGGTAATAGTTTTTAGTAGGAACTGAATTAATTTTAATAATCTATAGGGGGTATTTGATAAATCATTTGTGAAATACGTATCTAATTTAGGAAAATAAATTGTTGATGATTGATTTAATTCAAATAAATAAGTAATTCTATTTAAAGTTGAATTAAATTTGAACTCCCTTATCATATTATACGGTCGTCTCTTAAACTGTTACAAACGAGCATATGGTGCAATTGACACGTGACATTATAATTTCGATCAAAATCGAACAGGTAGTTTCCTTACAGTAAGCGTTTAAAGATGTAGTTTTATGTAAAAATTTACGTGATAGTTTTCGTTGGAAAATTTTTAAGATGTGTGAAATTATCCATTATTTGTTCGTAATATTTACAAATTGTATTGAAATATAAATACTAAAGAACATAAGGGAACAAACAAGAAAAAAAAAACAAAACAAATTCATAACAATAATACCAGGATATAAGGTGCACAATCTTTTTTGACCTGGCAGAAGGAGGAAAATTATGGGAAGGAGGGAAGAAGGAACAACTACGACAATCTCCCTTCTCCATATTGAATCATTTTTCCCGCTTCTTTATTTCTATCTATATTTTATTTATACCCCAAATCCCTTACCAATTCTCTGCATATACTCCTTAATCCATATTATATTCTAATCCTTCACATTCTTTTACCCAGTGATTTAATTTTCCTCTTTTTACTGTATATGCTACACATCTTCTCTTGTTCATTCCTCACGGAGAATGAGGAAGACAGGAAGAAGGAAGTAGAGGAACTCTTGTGGCAGCGCACCAGTTCGTATTTCTGTGCGGCATATAGGTTTATTTTTTGTTTTTTTTGTTGTTGTCACATTCGTAAATCTTTTATTTTTTATTCTCTTTATTGTCTTTTTATTTTTTTTTTGTCTTAAATGATTTTGTGTTGTTAATAATATTGTTTATTTGCTTTTGTTATATAATGTATTATATCATTTATTGTTTAATATCACAATAAAGGTTGCTATCAGTTACCACAGAGTGTCACAGACGAATGTAAACACAGATAAGTCTACGCAGAGCTGAAACAAAACAAACGTCAAATAAACGTCAAATTTGTAAACAAACACGTGTCTTACAAGGCAAATTCTCGGGGTCCCACCAATACCTCTTCGCCGCTACCCAGGTTGAGAACCGCTGATCTAAAACTATGTGTAGGAATATAGCCACCTTATAAAAATGTTTCGGTAAAGAACATAACTTCGAAACCAAATACTAGTAATCACATTTTTAAAAAATAATGTTTAGTTTTGAAAACAACATAGCATTATTTGGTCTTAAATTAAAATATGCATTATTTTCTACCTCAGGTGATTTTAAAGAACATTAGAAGTCTGTTATAAATTACCATTAAAGTTTTGAATGTTAGAACTACCGGCAACTTTACAACACTAAATATTACGAAGAGAACATGTGATATTCAACATAATTATTTAGCCCAGGCTTACATTGGGCGGCCAAAATTCAAATTATTTTTCGTATTTCTAGAAAAGCTTGTCATAATAGTCTAATTTAACAATTAATCTGAAATAATTAGTTCTAAAAAAACTGCAATAAAATTTATTTCATTCTGAATCAAGTTATTTTTGTAATATAATAATAAAACTAAATTGCTTAAATTAGGCTTCGCGCCAGTTTACATATTACACAAAGAGTTAACGTATTTCTTCCAAATGGCATTAATTATCATTTAGGTGTGATAACTGCGCGTTGAAGCAGATAATTTATGTAAATGTCAAAGTAAATTTAAAGCTAATCAAAATTTTAGTGATCAAACGTAAATATTACACTAAATATATAAAAACTAATTGAAGATTTATTGAAAAAGAGGTACGCCGAAGAAAATCATTTCAATCGCTTTTCAACAGATAATGCCATTCAGGCATCGTGAATAATAATGGTTTTCAAAACCAATAACAAAAACACCAGATTGTCATATTGGAATAAAAATGGTTGAAGGATCAAAATCCAAAACCAAAACTTGTTGAAGAACAAGAAGTCATTTAGGTTTGCAATACATTACATGTTGTGTTGTAGGAGTATTAAATCTAATTCTAACTTCTGCCCGCAAATATCAGTTAGTCAGTAGTTTATGAATAAATTGGAAAATATTAAATACGTGCGGAGTATAAAAATTTAAATTGATTGTGATATTAGAAGAAATTAGAGTTTTCATTTTGTTGGAATGATTGGATTGTGTTTTTTGGAGTGCATATTGAATTTTTTTTACATGAATATTGATTAGTATCTATTAGATTAAGGACTTAATAAATTAAATATAAGGGGTTCTCATTTTGTTACTTTTGGTTTATTTTTCTTCCTAGAGAGATTGTCCTCTACAGATCGTGAATATCGATGTTGGAGAGGAGTCTACACGTGGTTTCAATTCATCTTTTCGAGGTTTTTTTCAGTGATGACGGTGGACGTAGTGAAATTATTCAGGCTAATAATAATAGTAATGTAAATTCGAGTAAAGCGTAATGTGAGTAATGAATTTAGTAATAATAACAATAAGTTAAATCTAATTACATTTCCAGAAACATACTCAAGTTATGATAAGCCACCATTTGGAATTTTATTTTCTCTTGTGAACAAAAAATTAAATTTGGATAATATAATATCCATCCCAGTATTATTGGTAAATGGTTGGTATTAAACAATAGCCCTGGGGTTAAAATAGTTTCTCCAAGGGGTAAATTCCAAACATTTGTGGAATTTCTGACTATTGAACACGTTAATAACTTTATCAAGTCCAATCTGGCAGCAAACTTATGTGTAATTACATTTCCATGTGTAATGTCAAGATCTTCATTCCGTCATATTTAGTTTCTTCGAAGATTATAATTTGTGAGGTTTCGCTGCTTCTTACTGTAGAAGAAATAAAAACTAATATGACTTCCTTAAAATGTCTTTGTAAATGCTTGTTCGTTAAAAGAATCTTTTATAAAAAGTTAATCTGGTGCAAAATTATCTATTCCTTCTAGTTCGATTATTGCTTCAGAGTATCGGTTCCGGAAAAGGTGTTTTTGTATAAAACAATTTTGTATCCTTCTTTCTTCGTAGGATCAGTTAAACAATGTAAAAATTGTTTGAGGTACGGAGATACACAGATTAAATGTAATTCGACAAGTCGATGTTACAAGTGTGGTGAAAATCTTGGAGTTGTTTCTGCTAATTCTCATGCTTATCCGTTTATCAAATGTGCATTTTGTGATAGTAATCATCCTTCTAATGAGACGGGTATTTCTTTCGCAGATAAAGAGTTGTACTGAGTTTATGAGACAAAAACAAAAGAAAATTGTTCTTAACCCTTTGACTGCGACCACAGCTATCACCGTTTTGCTATATGCGGCTGTTTTATTCAATAAAACTGTTCTTTTAGCTACTTGTTTATAGTTAATAATATTCTCATAAACTGTTTTTAATGTTTCTGGCGACAAATTCGATGTCCCGGTCACAATGTGTGACATTAGTTTATTTTGGGATAATAGCAAATAAATAATATTATTACAATACCAAATGAATATTTATTCTTATAAAATAAACAAACTTACCTTTATAGTAAAATTTTAAAACTGAATGAAAGCCAAAACATCTTTTTAATACTAAAATTGCAAAGTGTTAGATAAGAAACTATATAAAAACACGTTTTTGTAAAATCAAAATAAATATTATAATAAACAAAGGATCATACATTCTGAGAAAATAAAAAAGCGAGTCAAAAACACAAAGAGAACGTCAAAATAATTAAAAAACATAAAATGTAAATTTATATTTATGAAATACGTCAGAGCATTTTCCTACATATAACCCAGGTTGGCCAGGACATTGTTCGCAATGATGAAGAGTCATTTTTCTCTGTTTTCACTCATGACAAACTCTGCTCGTTCTCTGTGTGTCCGTCTGTCCTCACCTTTGGATATAATTCTTGACAGTGTGTGTTCCGATTTCCTCACTCTAGGAATTTTTGTAGTCTCAATATTCAATAATCGTTCTATGACTGACAATCTGTAGTTATAAAGATTTGTTTTCAGCCCCAAATATTTTTGAAACAAAAAGAAAGAATTTAGTAACATAAGATAAATTCCTAATTTTTTGTTCCATCTGAGAGTTTTCCTCTCACAAGGATAATAAGCAACCAATTGGTCCTGATGGCCTACACTATCCATAAATTTATTATAATAATAAATTGGCGAAGGTTTTTCAATTTTTTGTCTGAGGCGGCCTTGGGGTTGTTTTTCCTTTTTGAATTTAAAGTGCCCGTACAATACGTTTTACGGTTGGTTAAATTATATGCTAACTCAAAGGAATTGTAAAAATTATCTAAGTATGCAGGATGTACCGAATCTAAATAATTTTGCATAAGATCAAGTAAGACTTTTGTAATGTGTCCTTGTCCACCTACATTATCCATTGCCCCGGTGTATACCAACACATTTAATATCGCTCCGCAAGGTTCGGTAAGCATATATAATTTGATACCATATTTATGTTTTTTGTTTTTGATTTATTGACGAAATAGTAAACGCCCTCTCCATAGCACCATAGATTCATCCAGTGAAAGTTCCCTTTGGGGATAATAAAGAGCTGTCGTCTTATCGTTGAAAAAATTTAAAATAGATTTTATTTTATGTACGCGATCCATTGGAGCTCCTGCAGGTGCATTTTACGCAAAATTCAAACATCTCATTATGAGTACGAATCAATCCCTGCTCATATATGTAGAAAAATACTGTAAATTGAATAAAGGATCTATAGAAGTAACTGGTTTCCATCTAGTAATCCGCGATTTACCTGTTGTACCCGCAGACAAAAACACGGTTTCAGCGTAATTATTTGTTTCTCTCACAATTATATCCAGTATGTTATCGTCAAATATTGCACGAAAGTAATCAATCGGTTCATTGTTGCCCAAAATTTACTGTAAAAGTTCATTTTTATTTCGTGAATGGAAACACCTTCAAGACAAGGATTGCTTGACCAAGCCGGAATAGTGTTCCCAGGTACAAGATTAGCTGCTTGTATGGATAATCGTGTGTGTGTTTGAGATGATTGTGGCAACTCTGTATCAAAAAATTTACGAAATCAAACAAAAATCAAAAGAAAACAAAATTCTTAGGTACGTCATCAATATTAGTACTTTCCTCAGGCTCAAATTGTCCTGCTTTTGAAATACTCTCGTCATCGGTATCCGAAATTCCCAGTAATTCATCCATTTCAGAATCGGAGGCATTTAACCCTGCTAATAACTCATAATCTGTGACTTTCTTAGGGTCCTTGAATGTTATTTTTTGTTTTTTAGGTCGAGAGAGACCCGGAAGGTTAGGATCTATAGTATACTACGTAAAAAAATATTGCGGAATGAAGGCAAAAAATACGCTTTCTTATCCTTTGGCTACACGCTCACCAAAATTTATGCATTTCCTCGCGATGCTGACAAAACACTGACGCAATAAATGCAAACCCACTGTTGTCACACATGTGTGACAAGCGCACCGCAGACAGAATCTCTGTTGCATGCATCTATGACATGCGCACTCAAAGGGTTAAAAATGTTTATTTTTTGAAGCAAGTAATTTGCATCAGAATAAAGAGAATTCAAGTTCTATACTATCATCAAATCCTTCAATTCTTTCACAAGAGAACATTCATCGGAAGTGTCTCCTCGTTCTTTTCAGTCCATTTCTAAGGTGGATAGTAATGTTTTTTGACCAAATCTTCACCTTTTGTTACTAATCGTATGCCATATGCTAAAGCGGTTAAAAATCTCTCTAAACGAAAATATATGGTTCAACAGTCCACAGAATCTAATATGGTTGCAAGTAATTTTTCTTCTCAGTCTATAAATAATGTCGCGTCTCAACCTTTGATCTCTTCTTCTTCTTCTACTTTTTCCAAGTTCCAAGCGTCGGGCTCGTTTTTTCGTTTGTTTCTCAGAATCTCTGGGACAGCGTTGAATGTTTCAAAGTCTTCATGCAAACAAAACCGAATTTAATGATTTATGTTTTACGTATTCTTCTGATGTATGCTTTATATCAGAAACTAGGTTTTCACCTCAGACAAAATTTTCGTTTCTAGGATATGGTTCGTTTCGTAACGGCAGATTAGATGGTCATGGGGGTATTGGTATTTTTTATAAAAAAATATTCTTAATAATATTATTAATGTTACGCTGGACTATAACCTAAGATTTCCCGTAGATTCAGATAGATAATCCTTTCCGGACTTCTGCTTTGAACAGGTTAAGAACCCCTTTTTTCATCCTTGTTCGGTGGATCCCACATTATTTTCACCTGATATGTCTGTTAGAACATTGTGGTTTCTTCTTGATGATCCGTATGGAACTGATCGTTATCCGATCATTTCTAATATATATCAGCCCTCTTTTAAGTTTTCGTCTTATCCTCTTTTATCAAAAATTCAAAAATTTTAAATTAGCAAACTGTCGTTATTTTCTGTGTTAAATGAGGCGTTTATCTTTTTTATTAAATCTTAGTTTGTTCTCCTTGCCCCTGGTGGAACGAGGAATGTAAACTCTTATGTAATAAAAGAAGGAGATTTCATAAAAATTTTAAATTGAATAAAACGGAGCAAAATTGTCTTCCTTATAAGAATATCGCAGCATTTATCCGAAAAACGTTCAAGTGAAAGAAAAGGGCTAGTGCCTTCGTCGTAGCGAAGGATACAATCTGTCATTCCAGTTATAGACTAATAGCTCTTTCTTCTTGTCTTCGAAAGATGTTTGAGCACATTCTGCAGGTTCGATCGGATGGCGGGTCCAAGCTAGTAATATCTTTTGGCCTATTCAATTTGGGTTTCGTAAAGACTACCAGACAAAGGATTGTTTAGCGTACATTTATTGTGATATTTTACAATCAATGGCGGAAACAGTAATTACGCTCCTAATGAGATATAATATATAATCTCATTTTTATTAAACGAATTTCTATCTGTAATGATCCTGTATCCTATTCTCTTCAACGTATATGTTTCTAAGATGATAAAACTTATTCTTGCTTCCTCTCGTGTAATAATGTTTGCTGACGATCTTACGTTTTATGTAAAAGGTAAACATATACAGTCAGAGATGGATGTGCAATATAGTTTTAATATCCTTTCATCATATTTGGATGCTTTAGGTTTAAATATTTCTGTAACTAAAGCAAGCTGGTTATTTTTTCCATAAAACGACACATTCCCGATATTAATATGTTTTCTAATTCGGTACCCATTCCTAAATCCAACCAGATTAAATTTCTAGTGGTGTGGCTTGAGTAATCTTAAATTTGATTATCAGTTAATATGCTTCTTAATAATTGTGGTTCTAGACTTAACATTCTCAAAGATTTGCCTGGTAAATTTCAGGGTTCTGATCCGAACATGATGCTATTGTTTTATAAATCGTATATACCGTCTAGGTTGGATTATTGTTCTCTGTTTTATATAGATTGCTCTGATACTCGATTGGAAAAGGTTCGTAGAATTTAATATGTAACTCTTTGTTTATGGCTTGACTGGTGTTATGATATCCTCCCCAACTCCAGTTTTATTTGTGGAAGCGTTGGATCCTACCATTGCTCAGAGAGCCTTATATATGTCTTGTAAATATGTTTTAAAATTATATTATCTTAATTCTCCTATAATTAAATCTATTTCTGAATTTAAATAAGTATACCTTAATAATAATAGTCAATGTGCGCTTCCTTTCCTTATTCTAATCTTTCGTTATGCATCTCCTAGTTTTAATAATATTTGGCGGTTTGTTGTTTTCCGCTTTTGATTTTCCTTTTTATCACAACATCTACAATATAAATATCAGATTTTTCCCTCAGTCTAACTACTCTTCTGATGTGGTCTTAAAATATTTTCAGTCTTATAAAGGTCAATTGTTTCCTGATTATTATGAATTTTATTCGGATGGTTCTGCTCTTGTAGAAAGTAATTCTTTTTGTTAGAAATATATAATCCTTGTCTTTGCTTATATCATTGGATTAATTACCAAGGCACTTTATGCAGAGGCCCTTGGTATTCTGAAATGTGTTGAACTCATAATATTATTGAAACTTGACGTGTGGTTATTTTCTCCAATTTAGAGACTGTTTTAAGGTGACTTAATAATTTAGTATTCATAATGATTGTAGAATTTTGAATTCCATTCGGGATAAAACAGCGTTGGCTGGGAAAGATGCTTTGTGCATCAAGCTTGGTTGTATTTCGATTCATTTATCAATTCCAGGAAATTAAAAAGCAGATCTATTGGCAAAAGGAGGCTGTGGAGGAGGGGGGGGGCATTCTTTAGAGTTTATGATTGATCCTTTTCCACTTTCCCAAAAATTTTATAGAGAAATAATTTTCTTTATAGGATTCATGGTTAGTAGATTTACTTACTTCTGGGAGGCGGTTTTGTAGAATTAACCCTATAATATTAAACGCTTTTCTTTGTTTAAGTTGTTTGATATCCATTCTCGCAAAGTTATTTTCACCATTTATAGGCTCAGAGCTATAATGCTTATGTCTAATCTCCATCAGTTTATGTTGCGTCTCCTTACCAAATTGATAATGTATTGGTTTTAATGGATGTAAAGATTATTTTTTATCTAATGAAATTCTTGTCCAAATCTAGAATCATTCTATAATATTTGGTTAATGGTTGGTGGTAGGCCTATTTATTGAGCGAAAATAAGCCGATGATTAGTATCAAGACAAGATGTCGTGTTGTAAATTTTGTACGTTTTAGAAAATTTATTTTAGTTTATACACATTTTTCTTATAATATTTTTTAATTACAATGAATACTGTGAATACAAAAAAAAAACGTGTCAAATAGAAGGTAAAATATATTTTGTTTATTTTGTTCAGATATTTAATGTACTATTTCGACATTTAACAATAAAACAAATTATAGGTTATATTTATCGATCCCTTTTTTGTATAGTCGGGTAAGTAAACTCAGGGAATTTGGATGTTATTTATCTAGGGAAAAAACTCACCCCACTATACTGTCAGGAACAAAAATAACCACGACAATATTGTAAATAATAAGTGCCTAGATAAATGGGAAATATAGATAAATGTTCCAAAGAATTTACTTGAAATATTATAGATGAGATGGAGGAAAAGAGATCGTTAATTTATGAAAAGGTATTGATTGCTTGGTTTTCTTTGTTTGTGCATGGTTTGAAAATTTGGCTTGTGGAACAAAATAGTTTCTAATTTTGGAGAAATGTTTTTTTCTTATTTTGGATTCTATTGGTAATCTGGATTGTATTTAATTTTGTTAGTTATTATTCCAATATAGGCTGTGTGATTGATTGAATATTTCATTCCTGATTCATGAAATATATCAATGGGATGGAGAAAACGGCAAGTCATTTTAGAAATGACCAGAATTAAAATATTCAGAAACACTTTTCATATGCAAAACAGCTTTCAAACATTTCAATTATAATCATGTGTTATATATATATATAGAGTTCTGTGTTTAACACCTTCAATTTGATTACGAATAAAATACGTTTCAATGGTTTTTCAGAAAGTTAATTTGATCACGTAAACCACGAACATAAAATTTGCACCGTATATTTTCTTGTTACTGTACAACTAACTTATTCATTTATTTGATGTAAATGTTATTGTTGAAATATGCTCCTGCAGATTACTGTAAATCTTTTTGAAATGAAAACGCAGGCATTTCTATAAGTGGAGATATAATAAATAGACGTTGTAATGGTAATAGTACATTTTCGAATCCCGTAAACTACAAAAGCAACAACACAACGTGCACGACAAAGGCCATAAAGGTTAAATCGTCCAAAGAAACAACTTATTATTGTTAGAAGTTAGCTGAGTGGCTTGTTATTAAGTGCGATTTATCGTCGCGAATTATATCTGAACACGTTCTTCATTCATCAGGAATCAAACAGTTCTGGTCTTTTGCAATTCGATACATCTTAATATTGTAGGAATATTTCTCAGAATTTTCCTTAATAGCAAAATGAACGACAAATGACTCTTTTGTTAATTAAAGTCATATTAATCACTTTTGTTTGACTTTAAGTACACTGTATGGTTAGTAACTGTCCTAATTTTAGGGGGGGGGGGGAATATTTATATTTAAATTTAAACCTTCCACCTTAACCCTTTCGGTCATGCAGGTGGCGTTTACCACCTTCATATCTGGAGATCTTTATTATCGCTAGTTGAATTGATTTGAATGTTCGCCACCAGAGTTCATCTGGCAACTTCTCTAGACCCATCTTTCGAATATTTCTTTCTACACATTTTTCCGGAAAGATTTGGTGAGTAAATTTAACGGATCTTGTAAACAACTTCCGTTAAATTGTTTACAAGTTGGTGAAAGTAAATACTTGAAGGTAATTAGCAAATTTTAGGGGTCTAGGTCTTGGCAATATAAAAAAATTTAATTAAACAATTAATTATAATTAGCTACCTGTTGTTACCATTGTTTCCTCGCATTAAATTGGCTTTGAATGTATTTTATCATTCAGTATTGCCTTTTATGGAATTATTTTGGCATCTGAAGAATATTGAATTTGCATAAAACCAGCAATATTGTGGTAACTCTAGAGCATTGTGTTCCACCAATAACTGTAATGATAACACGTTAGATATTGGATCCAGCGCTTGTTTTCTGATATTTCGTAAGCTAAAGATAGCTTGTTTACTCTCGTTTATTGCATACACTTACCTGTGGTAGAAATTACGTTTTTGCAAAATGTCTATGAATATTAGTGATTATTTAATTCGTTGAGTTCTAATTATTTCCAAGGAATTTCATCAGTTACGTAAATAAAGAATTTTCTGTCAACATATTACAGGTGCGAATTTTGACGAACTTGACGTTCATATATTCTGGTCTCATGGCCATATCGAGTGTTACCTTTCACTAACTAGGAAAGAAATACGGAATGTGCGTTTTACGTTGTAGATAGTGCCAGATTACATCATAGCTGTTTGTTGTGAAGGTTTGTTATTTGGTCAAATAAATGTGGTAACGGTAAAATGTAATATTAAAAGTAATACTCGTGGTACTAGTAAGTTGCAGAGTGCTTGTAGGATTAGGTCAAGTATTGTGAATAACTGGATTTTGAGCTCTGAAAAGTTGTCAAAAAATCGAGGAACTGTTCCTCCTTCCTGTACAATGTCGCTGAGTGCAGACGAAATGCTTAATAGGTTTCAGTCATTATAAGTAGCTGATAATGTTCAATTCTTCTTTTTGGAAAGGAAAAGCGTCGTACTTCCTATCCGATGTTTAAACTTTGAATTATGTGATTGGTGGCTGGAATACGTAAGCGATGATGATCCAATAGAATTTGGAGTAGTACAACAAGTGGAAGGGATCCACCTTTCTTGTTAAGTTAATGAAGCCGGAAGATCATGAAGTCTGTGTTATATAGAAGTCAAATTCTTGGCTTTTCACAAATTTTATATTAAAAAAATACAATGTTATTGTGTGTTGAAAATCTATTGTGCAAATTTGGGATGTGTTAATGTGAATGGTTCTACTTAAGCTACTAGGCACAATTTTTTGGTGATAGCCCGGATTGGGTAAGATTATTAATTTTGATTCTCAAAATTGTGCTTGAACGTGTTTGTGATTTGTAGGTGAGACTACTAGGGCTAATTCCAAAGCTACTGGCCTTCATCGGAACATTGAGGTGAGATCCAATACGTAATTTTTGATACCTTTTCCGCAATGGAAATTTGTTACGAGGGACTTGGTGCATGGTCGCTATCTTGGTACAGCAAGTCTACGTGCATCTAGATTTGGATGTTGGTGTCCGCGAGTGCGTACAACAGCTACTTGTCACCTCCAGATACATGTGGAGTCGTAACATTTGTTGGGGCGACTTTTTATCAACCGCGGACTGTAGTCAGAGCATTGTCTAAGTATCTTTGATGTCTAACCTGATAATTGTCTCTTGTGCATGACTATAAGTTTTTTGCGGTTCAGACGTTCCGAACTCGACAAACAGGACTTAGCCAAAGATTAGACACATAAAATTATTGAACTGCACAAATATTCTTTATAATTTTTGTACTCTTGCGTATGCGTTTCAATTTATTGCATGCTAATTACTTATAATTATATCGAACTAAATTCATATTAATTCTTTTATTTCTTATTGCCTGTGCTAATTAAATAAAGTGCTTCAATGCATAATATTACGGTCTATTACCATTAAATAAACTATTTTATATTTATATACTTCCTTATTTTTATTTTACATTTGCTACCGGTTTGACGTATGATCTAGGCATCGTCAGGCAACTACAAAGATATACTTACATTTATTTAGTAATACAATTCGATTAATAATGTTTTTACTTCCTGTTTTTGTCGAATCGTGTAGTGTAGTTTGTAAGTGTTGAACGTTGTATGTTAAGCTGTCATTTGATGGGTTTGGTTGAGTGGTATTGGTGCGTGTGCGCGCTATTCAGTGATTTACTATGGCATGTGTCGTTTATACTTAATCTGACCATTTATTTTTGTCCTCAAAACAGGACATCTACCAATTTTTACGTAATAGTATGTGTATTCAAGAAAACGCGTATTTTTTCATAGTTTTTATTTATTAATAAAAAGAACAGGAATGTTGATGAAGAAAAGAAATGAACAGGAATGAATAATATAAATATAAAAAAAATATGTT
>WYDF02321263.1:0-27893 GCA_009867245.2 Adranes taylori
ATTGCGGAGCTGTCGGCGCCGAAGATAAATATGGGGACCAGAAGGGGAGATGGCTATGCTATGTTAGTGGGCGAACTCACCATTCCTCTCGTTAATATGCTAGAATGCACGAAAATATTGGCGGTTGTTTCGGACCTGGTGGACCAAAGTATGGAATGGCAAAAAATGGTTGCTAACCAATGATGTTTGCATATGGTTGCTCGTATATTGCCTATAGTGGTATTAACAGACATATTTGAAGTTATGTTTTTAAAATAGTGCGAAACTTGTGTGGTGGGTTAGTAATGTAGATTTCTACAGTGTTATATCCCTATAGTGCTACAAATTCGGTGGGAGATGGCGTTATTGTAGATAATATAATAATAATAATAATAAACCTTTATTTGGCATAATCAATCTATACATAAGAATTCAAAATACAAAATAATACATATTCTAAACCCCTAATTAAATTAACTTCATTCCTCAACCCCCCCTACTAATCCCCCATGGGTGAAATGAGATGAAATGCTTATTTCTTTTACTTCCTTTCTCTCCCCTTTATCTTCTCCGCTATTTTTTTCATTATTTTCTTCCCTTTGCCACTCTACCCTAAACACACCCTCCAATTCCTTGCTCCCTCCCTTTCCTCCTCCGACCATCTAATCAATTCGCACTCATTCACCCAATGCTCCCACGTTTCCTCCATACCTCCGCATATCCTACAGTTTCTTTCCATACATTCTATACTCTCCATACTCCCACACCTTAACCTTACTATAATTTTTTTCTCATTCTTTCTCATATCCGAGTCCAAATAACTTGGCATCGCTCCTACTACTTCTATTTCCTTATACCTTACATTATATCACGATCCTCCTATTTCCTACCTTCTCTCCTGCATTTCCTATAATAATATATGCGTTGTTAAAAATATGTAAACAATAATGATACTTCCCAATGCTAATGATGTTTTCTTGTGTACTTGTAATTATTAAAAAATAATTAATAGTGCGAGAATTGTTTCCATATAGTTAGGAAGAAAATTTAAAAAGCAAATTAAGATAAATAGTAATTTGTTATGATATAAGTTTATTTTAGAGTAAAATACATCTCATAATAAACACCAATTTAGAAAAATTATCTTTTATCCATGTACGAGCATACGCATATCATATACATTACATATATTTACGTATCTTATATACCAGTTTCGCATTTAACTCATTCCTGATATATGAAAATAAATGAGGTCTGAAATATTTATTTCATGCAAACGATAAACATGAAAAAAGTGTAATACGTATACGTACAGTAACTACGACGCAGTCGACATTTTTATTATTTTTCAGCAAATAATATATAATTATTCCTAATTAACTTTCTCTTGTGCTTTTTTAAGTATGCAATCAAAAAATATTCTTGTATTTGCAAAACATAATTCAGCTTTTCATGAGTAGAAATTATTAAAATTTCCCACCATCAAGTCTAGAATGACTAATCTAAATAGCGTTATTTATTATAGATGTATTTTATAGAGCGGATGGGAGAAGAAGGTTTGATTGTGAAAAATTGATATGGACAATTAACATACAGAAGATATGGAAAAGGATCAGTCATAGATTATCTGTTAGTAGATGAATATGGAAGAGAGCGTATAGAATGGGTGAGGATAGGAGACGGGGTGGAGTTTTGTTTGAGAGAATGAAATTGGAAAATGGTATATGGAAATGAGAAAGAAAAATTGTTTTGTGAGGGAGGAGGGAGGGGGATGTGAAAGCAAAATTAGGTATTGGGGTGACAAGGTAGGTATTGGGGTGAAGACAATACCTACCTTGTCCTATAACCTGTTCATACTTAACCACTGTGTATACTTCTGGCTTGTTATTCACTGCCTTTTGTAGTCACTTAACGAACGTAACATCTGTGATTTACGGTGTTGCACGACTTAGTAGTACTTTCTTTTTCTAACACATACCTTACTCGAGTGTATACAGCTGGCATGTAATTCACAGTCTGTTGTAGACACTGGACAATGTGACTGTGATTCACGGCGTTACGCGTTTCAGTAATGCATTCTTTTTCTCTATACCTTACAAGAGTGTATACTTCTGGCTTGTGGTTCACAGTCAGCTGTTGGCACTGGACTTCGTGACGTCTGTAATTCACGGCATTACGAGTCTTAGTATCACGTACCTTTTTTAACCTATACCCTACCGAGAGTGTATACGTCTGGCTTCTGATTTGCAATCATAGTCACTAGTGAGAAGTGACATTTATGACTCGCGGTGTTTCACTTCTATTATACGTTCTCAAGTAACCTGCCTTTCTCAAGTTATTCATACTGTATGCTTGAAAATTATCCCCATCCTTCCGCTGTATTATTGATAGCATGTACACGCTTTCCACATTTTGTTTTTGTTATTTTATCACCGCCTTTTTTATATCACTTTACATGCAACGCTGTTGTTTTTATATACACCGCTATTGATGATTATTATGCATTTATACTGTTTGATATTAAACCGCTTTGTTATATAACTTTTATGTTTATGATAATTTGCTATTATTACTTTAACCGCCATAATTACGTCATTAATTTAAATTAACATTAATTCTTTTAAGAATTATTGACGTTTATTTGTACATATATATTTCTTTCCCTGGTTGTATTGTCTATGAAGAACAATAGACGCTTTTGTTGAAACGTTATTGCTGTTTCAATCATTAGCATTCAGTTTATTACAGCTGCACACAAGAATCTTTGACTTGTCGCAAGAGTCGCAGCGAACTGTGCCCTCAGTAAGCCACTGAGGACCGGAGAGACAACAACATCAGCTCAAGCGTGCGGTCTCACGTTAAACTAAAGTCGTTTTTATTCTGTAATTAACTAATTAAGATATTTGTTTGCGCCATCTATGGACAAGTCGCTAGGACTCGCAATTAGCAGTGTCACGAGTGGGATTCACGTGACACGATAATTAGTTTGAGCCGAAACGTTCTCTTTTTTTTTATATAAAGATATTTTTTTTGTAAAATACTTAAATAATAGTAATGTAATAAAATAATAGGAAACAATAGAATAATAGAAAAACTTGAAAAGTCAATTCTACCTTGTAGAATTTAAGAAAGGCGTAATTTACTTCTATAATATATGCATGATAAAAGTTAAGTTATTCCACCTCATATGAATCTCTTCATATATGTTAAAATATATCCGCACAGTTTAATACATCTTGGTCAAATATAATACCTCACATTCTACTCATATATAATCCTCTTCATCTAAGGACGAATTTTCTTAAAGATACGAAAGATCTCGGAAGGAATTTATTTACAAAATGCAGGTATATATCTATGTATAAAACGTATCTACATATTAGTATATAAGCTACATTTAGTACATACATTTATCTACGGAATCCCTTGCTATATACGGTTCTGGTCTGTGTATTTTGGGCTTTGCGTAACGCCTTTGTTGTGTTCGACAAAGAATTGTTAGAATCCCATGCTAATTTCACTGAACCTGAATGGATTAGGACGTAGGTAGTTAGTAATTCTAGGTCTCATTTGGGAGTTCAATAAGAAGAAGAGGAAGTAAATGATGAGAATAAGGAATTTGTTAATCATGAATAAATGTAGCTAATCTAAAATAATATTAAAGTTTTATAGATCAAAATTTTAAGCCAGTTCTTTTCAGTGATATTTGGATCCTTTTAAAAGTTAAAAGTGTCTCTGATTATATCATTTAAAATTTAAATAAAACGAAACTAATATTTAAGCAACAAAACATAAAAACATATCATCTCATTGCTTTATTTATGATATATGCATCCAGTAATACATTAATTTGAAAATGTGGTTGCATAGATACGACTATATTTATCTATTCATAGGCAATAAACATGAATGCATGAAATTTAACTGATAGCAACAATTTTCGCTGGACGTATACGATGCCTTTTAGTTGGGATTATAAATTGTCACGTTGTTTATTGTGAATTTTATAACGAAGTAAATGGAAATAAATGAGAATTATCAAGCTCCGCATGAGAATATGTTTTATGATGATGGCTATTGTACCTAGTTTTATTTCTCGCTTCGATTAATAACGACATCTGTTTGCAAAAGGCTCTTGAAATATGTTAGAATATTAAAAATATGTACAAATGTAACAGTAGTAAACTATTTATAGTAAATATGTAATACCTCATTTAGTTTTCATATTAATTTAAAGCTTATTTTAACTAAACGTCATTTGATCAGTTTAGTTACATTTCTAATTTATGCAAGACTATCCTTCTTTCTTGAACGTGCCTTTCGGAGCAAATTGTATTGGCTAAGTAACATATAGGTCTATTGGTGGTTCTTTTACATATACTATTAACCAGGTTGAAGATATACAGGTTCATCTATGTTTTGTTACAAAATTTATACAAAAATTATACCAAGAAATTTCTTAGTAGCAATAAGATCAAGTCTTTTTGTCCAGATAATGTCTAGAACTTTAGACGGTAAAGTCTAAAAGATAAAGTCTATTATTAAGCGATTCTTTAAATCATTTTTGAAGAAACTCACTAAGTACGCCCTAGGCAAGTTATGTGCGCATCACTAGGTATGAACTTCATGTTAGTTAATTATGGACGTCAATTAGAAATGAGCACATATTCCTACTTCGTGCATAATCGTAAAGACGATATTGCCCAAAACAGATCATATAAAAGCGTATATTCGCTCCTCGCAGCCCTGCTTAGTTTAGTTCCTAAGCAGTAGTCATTAGTAACGTATTAATTAGAGTTAAGTTCATTATATTCATACGACAGTCATCATTACCTTGCGATACTGTTTGCAATAATTATTAGTTAATATTTTAAGTGTTATCTAAATTCATAAATCATTCCTGTTTGCCTTGCTGAATGTATTTAACAAGTTTATAAAGTAATTAAGATATAATTCAATATCTTATGCAATCCTCATAACGTTATAAAATTTATTAGTCATCGAAACGTATGTAATTTAAATAAATAATTAATCATTAAAAAATTGATGTACCTTGTGCAGTAGTAAAAGCAATAAATGCCATACAAGGCGTTTATAATAAGTACTGTAAATAATAAATAAAATTAATTAAAACGAAACAAAATCTTTAATTTTCAAAATAATTATTTTTTTAAGCAAGGTACACTGACATGAGACCTTAATTGGCAAGAGGATTATACTTTTAATGCACCTGCTACAAATAACAAAGAGTGAAGATAACGAGTTAACTTTAATTATGTAATAAATATTAAATAATATTTAGAGGTGCGAAGTATTTTCTCACAATTTATCATTTCGTTTTCACCGTTCGGATACGTCAAATCGATTTATATTCAACTTTCTATCTCCTCTATTTATTACATTTCGCATACTAAACATACCGAGATCCAAGAAAGCTTCGGTAGAATTAATGAATGCTATAATCGCGAATGTAAAAAATTATTTTGGGAAAGAGAAGAATGTTGGATAGATATCCCCTTCATTTGCTTAGTGCTTTCCAGCAAAAGCAGTGTAAACGTATTAGAAATAAATTCTTGAAATCTTTCTCACAAAAATCTTCGTCTTCAAACAAATAGACCTAAGCCATAAACATATGACATAGAAAATGCAGTAGAAATGGAAATTTTAAATTTGATTTATAACATTATCAAATAAAGCAACTTATAGACTAACAATGTTAATCATTGAAAAAGTTGTTATAGCAGAGCAACAGCCAATCCGCAGTTTTATCGAATTTAACCCGCCTAAGTCACTTAAAAAGAAATGCTGCATTATCAAAAATAATTATTAGTTCCTATTTAGTTGCAAATATAAACAATTAAGTTGTTTGTTTGGTTTGTCACAAAATAAAATCCGTTTTTAGATAATATAATCTCAAAAGGCATTTTTTCACAATTATTTTGTGAAATATAAGTGAAGCTATAAAGGCACTTGAAGCAAAAAAATAAAAACTGGTTTGAGCAAACAACCAAATACTTTATAAAATGGAAATACAGCTATAAATAAAGCTAGCTACATTATTAAGTAGAAAATTTAAATCAATTTTTGATGCGGATATTGTTGGTTTTTGCAAATGACAACTGTCAAACTATATCATCGGTGGAGACGGGGCCTATACGGCATGTGAACTGAACAAATAAAGTACATAGTAATGCGCAGGTGAATGTGCAGGGGCTTCAGCGAGGAAGAAAATAGCCTAAAACCGCTAGATTCCCTCTACTTCCCTCTACTTGAATTATTATGACCTGATAAAGTGATCAACTAAAATTAAAATTAGAATATGATATAATATCGTGATTTAGCGTGATTTAGCAAATGGTAGATTGTTGCTATACAGTGTCAATCCCTTGAGGCCATCTTCAGTTATACAGGCTATTAATTCATGGGGAGTTGTGTGGGTCCGTTTGTAGTAGACATACTATTAATGGGGCTACAAGAGATTGGATGTAATGATATTGACGATCAAATAGAACATAGTCAACGTCCATATAGGCAGCAGCAACGACAATAACAACAACAACAACGACAAAACCAAAGCAAAAAATGAGTTTATGAATAAGGAACAATAATCATTAATTTGCTACAACTAAGACCAATAATCCAACCAGACAGACAATCAAACCCACAATAAATACAATAACTAAACAAGAATTTACAACCAAATGAAAGAGATCTATCAGCAGCAAAGAGGGAATCAATACTGTTTCGACAATCAATGAAAATTGAATCCAAATCTGGCACAATAATATGGTGAATTATATATCTTCCGATTGATTTTAGTGTTTATACTCAATTTCACTAACTGTAGATATGTTATTTAAAATATAAATATTTTCTAAGATAGATAGAATGGTGTTTTCTTTTCTATATCTAAAAGCAAAATAATTTTTCCATATGGTTGTGTGTATGCTATGGGTGGAATACGCAGGTTTGTTTATTTAAAGAATACATGAATTTTGTGCCTTTAGGTACGTAGGTATATTTTTTACGCGACAACATTAAATAAGTACATATATACCCGCATCTATAGACTTCAATTTAAGGTCGATCAATATAATATCAATAACGGGGACACCCAGAATAACAATTCGTATCTATTCGTTCGTCCGCCATCATGGAACGAACGCACGATAGAAAACCATATAAATAGCAGCGATTGCGCTGATACCATTTTCCTCATTTTAGTAATTAAGCAATTTTAGTTAGAACATGTAGCATAGAGTTACGTATATAATACAGAACGCAGCAGCCATCTTAATCTTAGATGATGTTGGAATATAAGTTAATTTAAATGTTATAATTATTAATTAAAGTATAAACCATTATTGTTAATCTTGCATAATGAGTTTAATAAGTATTGTGTAATAAATAAGAAAGAATTTAACCAGAAAACGATTCGCTTAGTCTTGGCAATCGTAAATGTATTAATCATATGAAATTTTATTTATTAACATAACTAAATAAATTGCTTTATCTTAGCAAATTATGAAACGTATTTATATGTCATTTATATAATGTTATCTGTAATTTGTAAAATAATTTTAAAAATATATATTAATTTTTTTTAAGAAGGTCCACTGGCGTGACACTTTAATTAAGTTAGTTATTATTATGGAATCTGTTTGGGTATTTAATAGGTTTTGTATGTACGTCTTTTTTATGTATAGATATTTATAGGTATTTAATTTTAAATTGTTGTAGCCTTCCACTATATGGAGTGGATCTAATTTATTTATATCTAGAAACATTGAATAAGTTAGTTGTTATTATGGAATCTGTTTGGGTGTTTCATGGATTACCACAAACTAACCGTTGACTCAATCATTCTATTAGAATCTAATACTTCGTTAAGGTTATAATTGAGCCATGTAGCAATACCAATATGAGTCAGCTTTTAATCCTCATACGAAAGTATTACTTTCAGCATATCGAACGACTGACAGTAAAATTAGACCACGTATAACAGGCGACAATTTAATAGGAATTATACAACCCTTGCAGTCTACTGTATTATATTAATCATATTAAAGTATTTCTCAGGAAATCTTATAATAAAAAGATTTTTTAACTGAAAACAAATATTTGTACAAAATGTTGGAAATCATCTATTTAAGGATCAAATATAAAAGAAATAATACATCTATATAATCCTTCAAAATACTAAACACCTGTAGTAATATACCTCACTTAAACATCGTATTTGCAAGTAAGTGTTTACAAAGGAACACTTAGTTAAATATTTTTGTTTGTACCATATAACTTTCTTTTACATACATTAGGTTAGCTTAATTTAAAGAGCCATGTATTCTTTCCTAAACATCTATATAGAAGACTAAAATACACTCAACAAATGCCTTAGAGCATGTTTTCGTTTAAATATTCATTTTAATTATCTTCATCGTTTACAGTGACGTACTTGAAGAGCTATCAACAGCTATCAAATAACTTATAACATAACCTCCAGTTTCAAAAGAATTAGCAGAAATTAGATTTCCTATTGCGATTAATTCATTGATTTTTCTTAGTCGCATTTTTGATCGTATTGTAAATCTAATTATCCTTGTATCCTGGTACAGACTGTGGGTACGTTATGAAGTTATGAGCACTGGAAATCAATAAAGCTGCGCAACACCTCATAATAAGTCGATGTTACATTTGCCAAGTGGTTAATTGTAGCATAAATTGGAGTTATACACCCACGCAATGCATCGTTATACGTTGACGGTACTCTGACCAACAACAGTGTAAGCCAAAATTATTCACCCTACTAAAAATATGTGCCGACGCCGGTATGTAAGAAACTATTGCTATTGTAGAGCTAATAAAACCAGCATAAGCACGAATTAAACACCCCAGTGGAACATCCACTGTAAGACAAGTAACACCTCGTAATACGTTGATGTTACTATGGTCAGGTGGTTAAGATCAGCATAAGCCAGTATTATACACTCTAAAGAATGGTGCAGGAAGGAATCACTGTGTGACGCCTTGTGATTTGTCGACGTTACTTTCAGTTGAATAGGAGGTAGGTTGGTGAAGGGGTAGGAAAAGAAACAAAGCTATTCATACATGTAATCTATCATACAGTAAATGGTATATGAAAATCTCTGCGGTATGAGTCGTGTGTGGCTATTCACATGTCATTTATTTCTGTGACACGGTTCATCCACACAATCCTATGTAACTGTCGGTCTTATCTCTATCATCTGTGACTACATAACACACACAACTGTATTCAAATGTTCTCTTTGCGGATTTCCGATGCTTACACTAGGAGTCTATGCGGTAGAAGCAGGACTGATCAGTAGTAATGCGGTATATTGTTCCAGCCTATTTATTATAATAGCAAACGGCGGGTCAAATCAATCTAACCACACGTGTACACACACATTCATGCATAAGTCATACACAGTTAAACGGGCATAGCATTGTCAGTACTCAACTTGTCAGTACTCAACGGCACGGCGAAGAAATCGTCAACTTTCTCTCTCTGATTCATACGATTAAATAGGCGACCAAATATTCCCCACTCTCATACGTGTTAAGCAATGTGTTAAATTCATAATAGACAATATGTTTCATCTAGTAGCAAAATAATATTTGCTTGCATTTATAATCGGAGTACATCATTCTGATTTACTATAAATGCGTTTAAATTTAACAATTGGCGGCGGCCCAGTGTAGTACTTTTACATAATTCATTTATTCGGACTATTTATTTTATGTCTTATAACATACTTTGTAACAGGTTAATTAGTTAATTGGGGTATTAATAGTAATTATAATAGAAAAAATAGTATACTGCAAGGAAATGTAAGTTGTTGCTGGTGTTGACCGAGTATTGTGCCCAACTCGCTAAAAATTGTGGAACTGTACCGGACTACTACAACCCTAGAGAAAATGTTTAAACTCCTAAATTGGAAGAAAACTAGTATTAACATAAACGGCTATTACATCGGCCATCTATGGTTTCTGACAATATTCTTCTTGTTGTACATACAGTGACAGATTTAAGTCAAAACAGAGTTAAGTTGACTTGAGATCATCCTAGACGATTCGTGCTCAACCTTATCGAGTCAGTCCGAAAGAACGAGAGAAAATCCAGAACAAATTCAGGATTTGTTAAAAAACAACAATATCCAAGTGAGTAAGAGCCCATGGGTAACCCCTGTGGTACTCATTAGAAAATGAAACAGTGTTCCGAGACTCTGCGTGGACTACTGCAGGTTAAACAAGGTCACCAGGAAAGCAAACTGGTCCTTGTCTTTACTTAGTGATATACTAAGCTCATTACATGGCGAAGTGGGTGATAGCTCAATAACCTCAGCGAGTCAAGTAAACAAATTATTCTTAAGATCAACTTATCTTAAAGAAAGATTATGTGCAATTCTCATCTAGAACGTGGATCTAGAACTTTGGGAGCTACAGCAAAATATTTAAGTCTAGTGTACCTCTTCATATGAAATTGCAAATCTTCAACCAATTGTTCGCCTCGATTCGACATATGGTTCTAAGACAAGACATGGACATCGAAACAGCAATACTATATAAAAGCTTCGTAGAACCCAAAGAAGCATGGATAGATGTATGCTGGGAAAATTACACTGAGAGATCGACGTAGATGTGAATGGACACGTAGCAGGACAGGTGTACAGGACGTTTTTAAAAGAATTTACTCTTTAAAATGGCAATGGGTAGGGCATATAAATCGTCGCAACGATAAGGGCTGGTCTAAGATCATAAGACACTGGAGTCCAAAATATATCGGTAGGCCCAGGCGAAGATATATGGATTGATGGAATACTGAATTTGTAAGATTGTTGGGACCAACCTGCAGACGCGAAATCATGGATCGTGTTGGATCTCGCTTGGAGAGGCTTGTGTCCATCAAAGGACTGATACAGGCTAATGATGATATATATATATATATATATATATATATAGGAAATGGTATGCATATAACTGTAATCCAAAATTTATATTAACTGTTAGCTAATTACGTCACTGTTCAACTTGCGTGTACCTGTGAAATATTCCGTAAGCGGATAGGAGTGTTGGTGTATTTACATGAGCCTATAGATAAATATTTTATCACAAGTCCTTTATGGAGCTACTTTAGCCATCCATCCACACAATTCCATGCGCATGTTAATATATAATACATCAAAGTTTTGTGATGGATACACATAATACATACACATTAAGTTATATACACATTGAATCTTTGGGGTGCAAGCCACGAAGGTCGTTAAGGAGAGGGATAAGATCTATAGAACATGTGTGTGGATAAGATATTTTCAGAGAGCTATGCGAAAAAGGAATGTTGAATGTTCCTGAAAATTTAATGTTAGATTAGCAACAACAGATTACGTTAAAGCGATTTGATGAATAGGTTATAACATTCTAATATTCTAATAATATTTCTGTTTCTTGCTTTTTTTTTCATCTTAAAAATAAATTCAGTTGTTTAGATTTGAAACTCGCTTTAAAATCCGCATAGGGAATAATTATAATATCAGTACTCCAAAAACACTTTATTTATTTCTTTATGGCGGGGGCTTTCTTTATAAGATTAGTTATATAGCATTGAAATGCCCGGAATAAATAATTACCCCTTTGTCAAAACTAAATATGCGTACTAGCTATTTACTGAAAAAATTATTAAAGGAAGAACAAAAGCCGTCCATACCGTGTTAAGAAAATATTTTAATTTTAATTATTTAAAAAATATTGTTTAAATTATTTAAAATATACCAAAGTTTCTTAAAAATAAACCACCATTTACGGGTAATTAATATGAACAAATTATATTTATGACTGATAAAAAAATTACTTGCATTATTGGAGCAGACTTGATTAATGTGTAGCAGCAGTGGACTGAAAATTTGCTGATGGTGGTTCAGATTAGTTACATATTTCGCGAAACGTAAATAAGGCGGTAATTTTACTTCTAAATAGTACAATTAGTTCATGCAAAAGTAAAACATTGTGCTAAATTTTAATAACGCGAGTTTACTATTAATTTAAACAAACAATAATTATAAAATAACAAGTGAACACTATAAAAATATATGATTTAATTGAATTTAACTGGTTGAGAATAATAAATTATGAATATCTTGTCGGTAGAGCCCTGGAGCCTAAGTTAGTCTCTTATAGACTGAACTGGAGCGCAGGTTATAATCACGAGCGAAAATTACCCTTTGGCTTTGATAATTCAATAAGAGCAAAGAAAAACAAGTGCATTTGTAAACTTTCAACTGACAAACATCCAAACTTCTTATAGAGCGAAAACCAAGTTAATACGAAGAAGGCTTGAACGAGAGTGGTTTATGCGGATTCTTTAGTGACCATATTCGTCTAAAAATATCGAATGTCGATACCAAGCACTCAACTACACTCAATTTTGGTTACTTCCTCACAGTCACGTTCGAAGGGCATCAATAAACCATTTTCTACGAATGGTTTTATTACTAGCAAAATGTACATTTGAAAATCGATAACGAAATATATTTTAATTAATTACGCGTTAGTAGTAGGAAACCACGGATTCTAAAGCACACTCCCGCCCTCCCAGAGAGGTCAGGATCAGAGGCCAGGATCAGAGGCCAGGATCAGAGGTCAGGATCAGGTCAGGGTCAGGGGTCAGGATCAGGTCAGAATCAGGTCAGGACTTATTTAAACCCTAATTGCTTAAAAGTTATTCAACTAGCTTAATTATTTGTCCATTTCTAAAAAATTGCCTAGCAAGTCTGCATAAAAATGCAGAACGAAACATGCGCTACGAAACAAATCTGTACGCATTCGATAATTCTGCTCTAATATTTTATTTTTCACTATATATGTTTTTTTGTGTCGTCGTTTCTTTAGTTTTTTTAGTCGTACTATATTATTTTCTTTGTATACATAAAGAAAACCTCATTCTACAAGTTTTCTCTGATCGCCCATTTGTTTAGGTTTTATATATTTTTAAGTGGTGTATTATATCATCTAATAACGCCGCTTTGAAAATAAAAATTACCGCACCAATGGTGTAACATAAATTTTTTCACACAATATAAATTTATAACAATGGGTAAATCAATTAAAGATAGATTTACGCACCGGAGTCACTAATTTCTTATTTTCCGCTGTTCCAATGCCAGCTCCACCAAATTGTATTAATCGCAAGTAAGCAGTAGTTTTCTGATGTATCTGCTGCAGATATAGTTATTTGAGTACTGATGAAGAATCCGCAGAATGTTTTCCATTCGTGTTTCGTGCAAAACCGGACGTTCCAGCACTTCCACATGCAGCAAGCGCGTTGGTAGAATGCGAAGAGTATGATTAAGAAATGCAACCGCCTGACGTCAATCGAACCGTGAGAGCCTTACTTTCGTATAAGTGTCGGCGATGTAGCGTCCGAAATTAATGTCGGATCTCCGTTGCGAGTAGTTCACCCAAACTGTTCTAAAGAATTGCTTCGATGCAACAATAGTCTATGATAATGGTGATGATGATGAATTGTTTGCCCATCATTATAAGATGCTTGATCAATTGACGAAACTACATATAAACCAGCCTAAGCACGTGTTGTCTGGAGATGAGTACTGTATAAAGTACCAACAAATTAAAACGTCAAAAAAATGTTTATTTCATTTTTAACCATAATATTGCCTATTTCTTTCAATACCTTTAATTTTAGTAACTAAATTTTATTCAAAATCAAGTTTCACATAATATATTTCTATTTTTGCTAAAATAAAAGTTACACTTAATATAAATCATCAGAAAAGTAAATAAAAATTAACCAAATCTTCTTCATGTGTTGCAGTAATATTTTATTTGATGCACGGAAAGAATTCCATAGGGAAAAATTCCATCTTTTAAATTGTAATAAATACTTTGTTTAATTCCGAATAGAAACAATTCTTATGCAATTTTATCTTCAATTTCTTGGAAGTGAAGTGAACTACTCATTTGAACTACTAATTAAAACAAAGAGTTGTTATTGAGAAAGAAGATCAAATATGTAACTGTAAATTTTGTCTCTTACGTTGCATCAGTCAGTGTATATTTTTCCTACAAACTAATCACCAGAAATTTGTTTTAAGATCAATCAGCAGAATTGTATACGTTAACTGACAGCTGATAGAATTCATATATAATACATTACATTATAAGTAAAATAAGTAAAGGTGTAATTTAGAAAATAGATTAAATAATTTCAAATAAATAAATTTCTACTATAAGTTTAAAATAAAGTTTTTAAAAAATTAAGAATTATCCAGGGCAGTGACTAGAAATGTGTAAAATATTATAAAAAATGACTATTTTTATCTCATGTCAAACTAGATTAGATACCATTGTAAACAAAATCAGCTTATTGAATTATACATTAGCTTTAATTTATTATAAAGTTTTACATGAAGATCTTTGGTCTAAAAGATTTAATACAGGGTTTTGGGTCTGAATATTGTAGAACTAGGACTAAAAAATGTATCGAGCTATTTCTTTATGGCAAAATATCGCGAAGTTTATGTTATAAACAATACAAAATACATAGTAGTTATAAGTTTGAAAAATTGAAAAGATCTTTGTCCGGGGATACGTTGGGGAATCTGATAATGTTTTTATTTTTTAATGTTACTTTAGTTTAAAGGAACTATTATCATTGTTATATTTTAGTCAAGACATGATTCAGCTATTTCAGCATAATAATAAAATTATGAAACATTAGATACAATCTCAGGGACCTCTCTATTCGTCAGACGCAAACACACACATGCGACTGGTGCCAGTTTTTTCATTATATTTTTATAGAATTAAATATATTCCGATATACAATCGGAAACGTTTTATTACAATAAATGTTAAAAATAAATTGTTGCTTTTGAAAGGCTCTGAACAATCAAACAACATTTTTAACTCTACGTAATATTAAAAACTAATGCTGTAATCACGATATGTTCTAATACGATAACATTTATATAACTTATAAGCTATAAAGTATTGTACATAATGTATTTGATATATTGTAGCGAAAGAATTGGTCATCGTGCAAAATAAATCACACTGTATATAGTTTTATAAAATATAGAAGAAAGAGTCATGAACTATAATTAACAATAGCTACATCCATAGAAATAGTTTATTAATTTGGTCAGTAATTACGAAATGAGAAATAATAAGCTTCAGTTGAGCAAACATTGTCGAAATAATAAAATTGTAACTCGTGGTACTAAATACTTACATATAGGTTGAGTTAGAATCTTATTGTAATTGGCGAATTGTTATGCTAACAGAAAGATACATAAAAACTGTGACACAATGACAGCAAAAATGTAAAGTATAAACAAAAGTCTTGAATAGTTTTTAGTTCAGTAACTAATACTAACAGCATCAACAGAATTAATCTAATTAGAAAACAATCAATCAATGATGATTATTAGGCCAGCGTAATGTAGGAGTATGTGTGTTAGCAATACGTGGGTATGAAACCAGCAGGGCGGATGGTAAAGACAGTCAGGCTAATACGTATTCGGTAGAGCGGGCTTCACAGATAGCCGGCGTACCAACCAGTATAAAGCGTTAGATTATTAGAAAATAGGGAAACTCCAGTAGAAGGGGAAAAATAATAAAAACTAGAAGGGGAAAATAATAAATACGGAGAACGTTTTCTGAGAGAGAGTCAAAAGAAAAACTGAACTAAAGATAGTTCTTATGACAGGTATTGTTAGTCACGAGACAAATACCAAATTTAAATACATTAGTAGATTAGTAGTTTTGATTAGTTAGTTATTAGAATTTATAGTTACCAACTATTTGAATTAGTAGTCATTCGTTTGTAGGGAGTGTGAGGGAATATAGTATTTCGGATCAGCTAGTTAGGGGCTTAGCGAGTAATAGAATCCTTTAACGGCGTCATATAAAAGACTGTAATTGTAGCGCTATGTGTCGACAGTCTAGTGTCTCAGCTAGTAGAAATTGAAACCATTATCTGAGTATATTTGTACTACTTATTTTATTTAGGGATTGCATAAATTGTGCTAACTTTATTTACTAGTTGTGTGGGCCGGACTATAATTATATCAGAGAGTTATTGAATAGTGTATATTAACTGATTTTCTATTCTTTCATGGTACTAATTATTAAGCCCAAGTAAGTTTATCTAATGTTAATCGTTTTACTGCGTCGATGTAGTTGCTTAGTTTATTAGATCTAATATATGGTGTTTAAGTGTAACTACTCTTTTATTTGCTCACCCTAGTAGAGGAAGTGTTTAATCAGATTAGTATACGATTTATATAATTGTGGTACCTAGCTCAGCCATCAGCTAACTACCACCGTAGAGGTACGTAACCCGATAAGTACGATCTACGCCTCCCTTCGTTGTTCCAAGAACATCATTTCTCTACTAATTTAATTAGTTAATTATTTCGATCGCAAACTCGTGGGTAAGGGTCCGGTTTAGACCAACCTGATACAAACCTATTCCATCCCATAATGGCAGGGTGTGGTCGAGGGCGGTAAGCTATCCAAAATCACACGTGACAATATCAAATAGCGTCATCTTTTGTTTCTTCCAAAACGGGTCAATCTGTAATTTATTCTATATTTGATAATGTAATATCTTGCATTTTTGATTATATTATTTACTGTCTACTATTCGTCATTATTAAATCCTATTAGAAAATGTCTATAGTAAATTATACAAGAATGGTGAATTCTTCGGGTCATAATTACATTGTGAATCAAGCATTCACTATTCATGCAAACGTTATGAATTCTGATCTGAGATTTATAAAATTTTTTTAGTAATGTAAAAGATTAGCTGCTAGCGATATTTTTTAGTCAAAATTCTCAACATCAGAAAGCAGATTAATTAGTTTTAATGCAGATTAATTAGATTTAGTGTTCTATTTTATTAAATTAATTAGGAATATAGCTGTGCCTTGCAATATATATATACATTAAATTAAATAAACAAATATGTAATTAAGACAATAAATTAAATAATTTCAAATAAATTAAATTTAAAATAAAGTTTTTAAGAAATTCTTGTAGTATCATCATTATTTAATTAAAGTGTTAGAAGATTTATCTAGGGCAATGAATAGAAATGTGTAAAATGATGTAAAAAAATCCCCATTTTTATCGCATGTCACACGAGATTAAATACTATTGTCAGCAGAATCAGTTTGAGAAAATATAAGTAAACTTCAATGTATTACTACTTCCGAAAGTTCGTACATAAAAAAAAGTTTGCTGTAAGAGATTTACTAGACGGTTTTGCGCCTGTTTAATATAGAACTTGGAATGACAAAATGTAACGCGCTATATATGTATAGTAAAATATCGTGACTCTACTGTTATAAACGAGACCATGGATGTAAATTTGAGAAATTTAAAAGATTAAAATTTAAGAGACTTTGCTTTGTTTAAATTAGGAAATCTAAGAATATTTGTATATTATGAGGCTAATGCAATGTAAGGTTACTATTGTCATTGGCTTTGTTTCAAGATGATAATAGGATAATAACAAATTTAATACAAACTCAAAAACCGCCATTACTTGGTCACAAATGGCGCCTACATTCAAATGACTCTTTCACACTCACATGTAACAGGTGACTAATAGAATTAAATATATTCCGCTATACAAGTACCAAGGTTATATTACAATAAATTTCATAAATTAAGTTTTAAACGCTCTTAAAACAATCGCAACAACCTTATTTTTGTTTATTTTAATTTTTTATACTATTATTTTTTAAACCCGCCTTGTATACACTTAACTCTATTATTTTTAGAAACTGCCCGGTATACTCTTAATATATAAACCTACATAAAACTGCTTTTGAACATTTCAAACCGCTGCCACGTTTCCCACAGCTGTAGTTGCACAGTTTTGTGCAGTTTTGGTCAGCACAACCCTTCTTCTATCCGACTCATACGTTATATAAAAAAAAAACTAATTATGTAAAAAATGTAATTTTCCTGTCCCGACGTATTCCAATTAGATTTTACGAAAACATTTGTATAAATTATAAACTACAAAATATTGTACATCATAAATTTTATATAACAAATTGCGTCGGTTTTTGTACGTCTGCAAAAAGAGTCTCTCACCCAATCAATCAATATTAGTAAATGTAATGTTTGCATTTTGATTACTTTATTTATTTTTTGAAAAAACAATATACTGTTCGTCATTATAAAATTCAATTAAAAATCATTCATATATCTATTGTAAAATATATACAATAATGGTGAATGCTTTAGGCTACATGTAGTGTGTGAACCAAAGCATTCACCATTATTCATACAAACTTTATAAATACTCTGATTAATAAAAATTTTAAGGAGCTTCCATTTAAACCGCTTGCACTCAAACTGGAGCTAAAAGTTTTAACTGCTTTATATTTTGATCCTAGACGTTTGAAAATTTTTTATATGGTGTATAAAATGTAAAAATTACAACATGATCTGTCAAAATATACGGAGCTTGCAAACAATCAGAAAACTGTATTGACTTATGAAAGAACATACTACGAATTCGAATTCCACAAGAAATCATTACACGTCTTCTGCAAAACGTGGCCAGAAATATCTGCAAATAGAGTTAGGGGAGGAAACACACGTAACTAATTCATCTACCTTTTAGATAAAAGCTATGTTGACGATGGTTTCAATTTAATGTTCTAACTAGTATCACCTTTTTTATTCAATCGATATATAAATAAATTGCATCAATCTAGACATTTTAAAATAACACATCCATCAATAAAAAGTGCATAAGTTTTACAAAATAGTTAAAAGAACCTATTTTGACTATAAAGATTAAAGAGAAAACAACAAATTTGCCGATTCTGCGTTCATGGTTTCAAAATAATCCTTTTAAATTACATTAAAGCTAAGTGTTCCAAAACTCAATTTATTGATTAACCATTTCGAATTGCGTCCATCCATGGGGAACAGCAAATGTCTCGACAATTGTTTCGGGGAGACAATTACACCTTCTTCAGAAGAACTGAATAAATAGCTTAATTAAATATTAATTAGTTGTGTAGAGCAAAAAGTCATACTTTGACCGGATCGTACTTTGTATGATTTTTTTGTTCTACTCAACTAATTATTATTTAATTAAGCTATTTATTCAGTTCTTCTGAAGAAATGGTAATTTTTCCCCGAAACAACTGTCAAGACATTTGCTATTCCTCATGGATGGAGGTAATTTGAAATTTTTAATCAATAATCGGAGTTACTTTCAATTCAATTTATAATGCGGACTCCAACACTGAAACCTACAATATTCAATAATTATTTTTTTTTGTAAATAAGTACTATTTCAAGTTATAGGTACTATTTAAAGTTATAAAAATTCTACCTTTTTTTGAATAAATTTTTTCTTCCTTCCTCCAACTTCTTTCTAAAATAAAAATAATAATAATTCAATTCTGTACATAATAGAATCTTAGATATAAATCTTATATAAAAAAAAACAATTAGCCACATGACAAGTCGTACATTGTAAACATTTCATTTATCTAAAAGCATAACGGTGGCGTGTAGGCGTCGAAACGAGCGAACAAAACATTACAAGAAAAACATTATTTTTAGCAAGTTAGCTCCATCCTCTTTGCGTTTAATTAGATCGTAAATGGTCCTAATCACTTTAAAACAAGGATAATAAATAAATAGTATGCAAATTAGGCACGAGACCACGACAGAAGGGAGCGAGAAAGAGAAATAGAGAAAGAAAAAAGAAGGAAAAAAGCGGATAAGCGAAAATAAATAGATAAGGACTCGAAGGGAAACAGTCCGTAACGATTGCATACACATCTAGTGTTAGGGTTGCATCTATTTCAAACCAAATTATTTTATTAGAATTGCGAATAATCTGAAACCTACGTTTTAACCCAAGTATAATGACATTTTCCTCAAGCCTTGAACAAATATATAAAAGCGATAGGTTCCGTCTTCTTCGAAAGATGCTAACCTTGTTTTGATTACAAAACCAAAAACACAAGCATACCGCATATGGGCCTCTGAAGCAACGAACGCATCATTTTAATCAGCGTAAGACCATCATAACAGGCAACGAGAGTTTATCCACAAGATGAAATGGATTTAGAACCTGATTGTCAAGCTTAGACACAATTTCAACGGTTAGGAAACTTATTTTCGAAGCCACCACGAAAAATACAAATTACAAAGCAGCGCTGTGTTCTAGACACTTTTAAGTCATTTAGTAGCATTGACTTTAATTACAAGAAACTTTCTTTATAATTTAAGCGACTCATTGGTGATTTTGTAAAATATTGGTTCATCTTTTATAAAACTAGTAGCAACTTCACTACGGACTCTCTGGAATGCGGCCTTTTTCAACATCTCGATACCCAAAGCCATCCATACTTTAAAGACCTAGCAATGGTTGTTCAAAAATGTGGGGAAACTATTTGAGAATCTTAAATTGAGGTAGCGCAGCTATGTGCAAAACACTAGGGAGGGACGTCTACCGAAATAATTGCCTCCACTAGAAAAGAAATTGTTATAAAAAATGAGGTTAAATAACTAAAGCTTATAATCAAGCCCAAAGAATATTGTCGTAAACAAGTGATTGAGGCCATTCTAAGGACAGAATATATCTTTTAGATTATCTCAACAGTAAACCAGATATCCGTGGCCTTTGAAAGTCTAGTCGGAGAATTTGAGCCAGTTATACCTTCTGGTCATAATTGTGCTTAATGAGGCGATTGAAGCGATTGCACCCAATCGGGCGATTGCTCCTTGAAGCAGCCCCACATATCAAAATTTACATATTTAAAAATGGTACATGCTACAAATAGGTAAAGTTACTGTAGACAGGCATCAACTGTAGTTTGATAAGCTGTTCTCTGTTCATTAGTGTAATGCCTGACAATTATTAAAAAAAGATAAGTATCAATTGTGTTACATGTTTTGATTTTCTTTCTATTAGGTAAAAACATAGTATTCATTAACGAGTTTAACATGTCTCTGTTGAGAGCATGCTATAAATAATAAGACAGGTCCAGACTATTGTACGAATTAGGAAATATTAAGAATATTACATATATTATGAAGGTGAGAAATAATAGACCTACTTATAGACCTATTGTAGAGGGTGCCTACTTATAATGTATAGTGTACTTACTGTGTTATTGTAATTGAGAGATATTAGTTATAACGTGTAGGATATTTGTTGTTATTGTCTTCCAGAAGTATATTCCACGTTAAATCATTTATCCTCCTAGCGTGTAATATTAATGGAAAATTTTTAGTAATATAGCCTATGCTCCGATGTGATCAAAACCTGGTTGGTACATAAAATAGGAAATTGCGCACTGCCGTTTAATAGGAAAGTTGTTGTTTACAGTTAGTTACCTTGTTAACAAAAGAGTATCCTACGAACTCAGTTTCTTATTATGTAATGTGTAGTGTTGATCATTACTTAAATTGTACTATGTATTTAATCTACAATATTAATCTAATAGTTAATGTTTTATATCACGATCCGTATTTGTGTTGCTTGGCAATGTTATGGTTCTGTACAATGTCAGATTACGTTCGGTTTACCACCTATTTATTATGACTAACTGAGGTTAACATGAATCTGTAGTTGACACTGGTGGCTAATTCTGTATGCTAACAGCACGCTTGTATGAAATTAGTGCACGTAGCGGGTACTACTGCGCGTGTCATATATGACTGGTTTTCTTTAGAGTTGAAAATAATGGATTAAAATTAAGCGTAGTAATATCTCGTCAGAAGTTAGGGGTTTTAGCGGCGACTGTTATATCCCTGCTCGTACTTGTTAATTTAATTGTCGATTTCTAGCCGATCTAAGAGCTGAAAATTTAGAGTTGTTATAAGGGAATGGCATTCCGGAATCATACCCTTGTTCGTGGTATGATGCTAGAATGGTGGGGCAGATCAAGGCTATTTGATAATTCCTAAGCAAGGTAGGTCCTTTTTGGTTCATCGTCTGAAAGAACTATAATCCAAATTATGACTAATTAAATAACTAATTAAACTCTAATTGTCGTAATGTATTAATAAAATACAAATTAATTTTAAAGGTCTGTTTTAAGATATGTGGGATTAAAAGTGCATTTGGGAAGCTTGATTAACGATTCTGTTGATTCTGTAAGTTTAATTTTGTTGTTCTGATGGCGTTAGGTCTAAGTTCGCCATTTTATGCGTTTTAAATTGGGCGGATTTGGATTACCAGAGAATATTTCAGCGCTTGATGGTCATTCAACTCTCGTCTGATGAGTAATGGTTGGAGCCTGTGATATTATTGTGGATTTGGAAATTTTTTCGCCACGTGCAACTTGGTAACTTGGCATGCTGAAAACCTGGTCAAGTTGAACGTCTGTCTCAGATAGTGCTATAGCTGCAGGACGTAGTGGCGATCCCTGTGAATCACGGCCGTAAGGTGAACACCAAGTGTATTCCTCAAATCAGCTAGTGACGCAGTCCAGCGGGAAAATTTCAAGTATTTTACGTATGTTTGTATGCATCTTTTAGAGCTTGTCATTTAAAAAGTCTTTTTGTTTATCATTAATTAGTCAACGACTCACGCAAAAACTTTATCTTACTTTAGGTCCTTGCTTGTTTAAATAATTATTGCCAGTCCGTTTTATGCTGAAAAGGGGAGGGGGGGGGGGTAAGCCAGAATTTACAGTTCAGGGGAAGATTTAATCTTGAATTGGTGCGAAACTGTATATCGTTTCATATGATAATGATTTTGAATATGAATATTATTTAAATTTTTATTTTTATGTATTGATTTGAGTGTTGTGCTCAGTCAGGATTAATTACTCAAGGCGGAACAAATAATTTTGTTTTGATTAAACTAATTTATTTAAAACGATATTATCCTCGCATTTATTGCATACGTTCGGAAGCTAATTCTTGTATCTGATTTATCCTAACCATTTTTAAAGTGAACAAACATATATTTGGTAAAGAGCCTTAACTGGTTCAGCTTAACTCTGCCATACGTACTACACTATAATACATAGATTTACCCTTCAGATATTGTGATCTTGATATTGCCGATTTTGTTAAGAGCATTTAAGTGCTGTGATAATAGATAAATAACGATGATCCAAATTGTTATGTGTTGTAAGTAATTCCTTATTTTAATGTTATTTGTGATATTTGTGTTTACGGCAACCAATTTTAATTTGTTATTTTATAAGGGGGCGGAAGGGGTGGGGGAAGGCAGGTAGGATCATTTAAAATAACAATAAAATTATTCGTGGGAATACTTAGGCTTGCTTCAGATTGTTTTACATAAGAATAGTTACTTGAACGTATGATACTCTGATAAAGATATATTTGTTTCGTATTTAACCTTGAATAATAAATTCTCAAAGTAATAATTTAACTTAATAATTATTTCAAATAAATTGTTAAAATAGTGCTGGACTATTTAGGTGATAATAGAAAGTTTTTATCTCACTGTGATATATTCATGAACAGATTTAACTGTTATTTTGGCGTATCTCACCTTTTATGATATTTCTTAACAAATACTTATATTTATTTATATGGTGTTAAAATTTTAATACCAATATTTTAAAATAAATTATGATTGTCTTGTTATATGAGGTTTTTAGTTATATGCACATCCTGTGAATTATCTGTATTTAGGTACTGGTGCTGATCTGGGTAAGTTTTAGGGAGTTTCTGTTGGTGGACATATTACACCTCATCGGATAATATACTGATCTCCATTGGACTCGCGCCTAGTCAGGGCAATTCAATATCAGAGGACGCAAGGGCGGGTTATCCTGTGAAAAAGCAGCCAACCCATTGGTCGAGAAATAAAAGAGATTACCCTGTCATTTATGGCTGTGTAACAGTGAAATAAATTACTAAAATTAACAAATAGAGAAGCCTAATAGGTATTTGTTTTTCGTATCTATTAAAATAGGCAACTTATACATCAGGACTTGTTTTGGCCACCTTATATATATATATAAGTTGCCGAACTTAATAGATACGAAAAGATCAATTGCTCAATTGGAAGAGCAATTGGCCGGCAATCGACCGGAAATCGACCGGGGTAAACATTTTTCCGAGGCATAAGGAATAAGAAATATTAATTTCATAATTTACTCTATTAAGTAATGCCAACGTGGTGGTTTAACCACCAAACATCAAATATTCAATGATATCTATGTAAGTTTATATTCAATAAAATGTAGTTAGTTTTATATTTGGTACAGATTTTTTATTGTAGATATTTGTCTACAATATGGATCATGAATTGTTATTTTTATAATTGGATTTCGTTTTAATTATATATTTAAAATCTATATTTCAATATATAAATTCCAATCGTTAATTATTACTGATTAAAAGCAGCATTCAAACCAATGCTTCTTTGGATATCTTGCACTTACAGAACCATATCAACCGATTTGATAAATGCTGTCGTGCAACACTTGTCTGTAGGAATTATGGTGATCAAGCTTCACCAGATTTGCTGTAGCAACTCAGTTGAAGTCTCTATGGAAAGGTGCTCGAACACGCAAACTCTTTCCTGCAAATTTTGATTGCCCTGCTCTTCATGACGGTCGTAGTTTCTAGCCCATACTTTGCAATGGGCAAAACACATATATTTTTGTCTTAGACCTTTCCTGTTATATACCTTTCTCTTGAGGTTTCTGTCCAAGTCAAGCCAATCGTCTTGTGATTTCTACTGATTGCTTGTCCTTCAACATTATGATATTATGACCTAAATATATATATATATGTATTCATCCACTCTTCCGAGGGTTTGATTGTCGATACAAACCAGCATGTCTTTTCTTTCTGGCTCATATTTTTTCTTTCTGGTAGGTTCCTTTTCAGACCTACAGCTTGAGAGGATTCGTTTAATTCCAGCAGCACTAATGAAAGTTTTCCCGCGTCACCACTAATGAAAACGATATCATTTGTAAAGCGGAGGTTCCCGTTGACATTGATACCTTTTCGCTCCCAAGGCATGTTTTAGAATACGTCCTCCAGTGCCAGTGTGAAGAGTTTGTGCGAGATAGTGTCGCCCTTCCAACCTTAAAACTTCCAACCTCTCTTGATTTTGAGTTTTTCTCCATCCTCACTCGCAACGTAGCCTGTTCGTAGATGTATTTAATCAGGTTTGAATACTTGGGGCCGATGCGCTGCTTCAAGAATCGCCCAAGTTTCGATTGAGTCAAAGGCTTTTTGATAGTCGACAAATGCCAGGTGTGGAGGAATATTATACTCATTACACTTTTGATCAATGTGCGCAGCGTTTGTATGTGATCAGTTTTACTGAATCCTTTCCTAAATCCAGCTTGTTCAACAGGCTGGTAAAATTTGAACTTGGGAAAATGCTTATATTGTATTTACTGTAGTACTGTAATAGTTGTCTTTTAATTACAAAATCTGAAATATTGCACATCAAAAACAGCGTTTTCTTTAAAACAAGTTAAAAATCTTCCAAAAGTATTTATTTTTAAATAGTAGACATCATTTTCCAGCAACAAAGTTTCTCGATAAAATAAAATGTTATTATTGATTAAATTCCAAAATTTTCATTCCACGTGTTTGAGACTGATTCTAAAGAATGACTTTTGGTTGTAGATGTCTTTTAGACGATAAATTCTAAATGATAAAGTAAATATTTGAATAGTAGCGTAATAGGCGAAAGTTGGTATCCTTCGTTGGTATCTTTTCCCCTTTTTGCGGTCAGGTTAACTGAGTAAAATTTTCTAATTTCCCTCGTTTAGCCACGTTCTCTGTTACCCACCAATCTCTCCACGAACATTAAATTTTTAGTCTTAGCTGCGTAAAATCGCGATACATGAGCGACTCGTGCAAAATTTAAAATGAAAAGAAACAAGCATAATACCTTATGCTTGAGAATATAATATACCAATGGCCCTCTTTTTCGTGGTCTAGAATAAAACTTTTGACTAGGCCTAGTGACATCGATGATGCCCTGTCTTCGCCTGTATGCGTCAATTGGCAGCGCTGATCAAGAACTTTTATGATAAACGTAACCCTATGGTTAGAACAAAGAACAACTATTCTGCCAAATGTACAATTTTAAATAGTATCTAGCAGGGGTGCATATTGTCACCACCACTATGTTGCAAATATATTATGAGACTTGTGCTAGAAGAAAGGGTAAAACGTTGTGTCAATTTATGCCGTAAAAGACTTCAATATTCATTAAAATGATGATTCCCTACTGATTGAAGAGAAAGAAATTTGAAAAATATTAGAAATCTTTTAATATATGAATTATTCTAATTGGCTGGCTTCTGCATTGACAGAAGTTGGCCTTGTTGCGAGTTTCGTTTGCACCTTACTCCAATTGGAGGAATAGCTTATGCCTTCGTAGCATTTCGATAGGGAGATAATAAAATATTGATCCTTAAAACTTCCAACAGATCAAAAATGCTTTTTCATTAGTAGTATTTCAACACTTCCTAAGAATTTAAGAAAAACTTCCTAATGTCGTGAAGACGCAATTTTTGAATTGGTGTTTTAGAGTCCGCAGCGGATCTATTAATTGTTTATTACCATATCTACTTCTTGGTCAGCGAGCACTATCACAGCCATTAGTTGCTTTGAGCATTGTAACGTTGCAATAAATATTTAGTATTTATCATATAACCATCATATATTAAAAATCTACGCAAGAAAAAATTAAATCAAACAAAGGTTAAGTATCAAACAACGCTTGTCTGCTAAATCTTCCGAATATCACCTTAGTATTATTCTACTCTTGTTCTCGCATTACCGTTTATTCTTTATCTCAATGACCGTGTTCTCGATGCGAAGACGAGGAAGCTGTCGTGAGAAGATGAAGTTGGCCAGAAAGCACTGGCCACTCGAGAACAAAGGAAACGATCACGCAGCGACTGCAGTGGTATCTAATCATCATCGTCGTCCGCGGTTAGACTGCCTTGAGGCGATACTAACGGAAAATTCCCCATCAGTGCCAGGTTCGACTATCCCTCTCACCGCTCCAAGCGGCGTGCACTCTAGATGTTACTTGATTTTACGGCTGTTTAAATATTACGACTGCCCACAGCAACAGAGACCACATGTACACCATCACAATGCATCAACAAAATTCTACATTTTCGCCACGTAACAGTAAATTCTACATCCTCACAACGCATTAGTAAAATTCTACATTTTCGCTACGTTAAAAAAGTAAACTTTCACTCGAAAACCATCCAAATGATCGAAGAAAAATGGACAATATAAAATCACTCTTTTATTTCTTTTACTTTTAGAAGAAAATGGAACAGAGTTATATCTACTTATTATAAATATTTGTACATTATATATATATATACTGTCGGATCCAGCAAACGTTGTTTTGCCCTCATCTGCTCCTCGTCTTTGTCTACGGCGCCGACAGCCCAGCTGTCAGAGGACACGAGAATACGGAACACGGGAACAAAGTAATACGGGAACTAATATCAGACTCAGGTTCATTTCATAACAGATTGAGCTATAGCGAAGTGTGGCCGGGTTTAGCTAGTGTATATATTACTAGCGAACATCAAGCTCTACACCGTTCAACCGATCGCCATGAAATTTTTTATACATAGGTATTTGAATAGAAAGAATATTTGGCAATGGGCCGAACATATAGCCCGTCGCAACTACGAAAGGTGGTCCAAGATCATAGGAGGCTGGAGTCCGAGATATATCTTTAGGCCGACACAAAGACCTATAGGTCTATGGAGTACTGAATTTGCACGATTTTTTGGACCCACCCGGAGATGCAAGACCAGGGATCGTGTTGCTTGTTGCTTGTTGCTTGTTGCTTGGAAGTCCCTTGGGGAGGCCTCCATCCGTCAGAGAATGGATAC
>WYDF02321264.1:0-14413 GCA_009867245.2 Adranes taylori
AAAGCAAATAAAGCGTGATGAACTAAATATGATTGTATATATTATATTGTATTAGATTTATTCATCTATGAGTACGGCCGTGGAATGTACTCCTCTGTAACAAGGCGTTGAACTTGACAGGATTAAATAAATGATTCTTGGTTGAATAATACGTAGATGATATCGAATTGAGCATTGCCGATGTAGAACCTTTTCGATGTGCTGTTGGCATAGGATTTGTAATTGCCTCTTTATTGATGAATAATGATGCTGAGGATATTGACTAATAATTTGCGTTGACGGAATGAATTTGGCCTCTGCTGAAATACTGAAATTGGCGTCGGTGATGTCCTCGTTCTATACATCTTCTTCTCGTGGACTCTCTATATCTTGTATCGATGTCAAGGATAATCGGAAAATAATATGAGAATAAGAGTAGAAGAAAATGACAATGATTTGGGAATCGAAAGATTCAGCAGAAGATGTCGTCTGATACTTAACCTTTTATTTGTTTCGTAGAATTTTATTTTTGTTGAGTTTTATTTTTCTTCTTATTATATTCGTAGATTAATATATTGTTTAAATATTTGACATTTAACTATAACGCTTTAAGTTCAGATCAACACTGGCTGCGATCATTCTCGCTAACCAAAAGGAATTGACTATTGTTTGTTTTGACTAATAAATTTTTTTACCGCACTAAAACTCCATTCCCTGTTAGTCATGGACTAGCTGAGGAGATATGGTATTGTTTCAAGGAGGCATTAGGATTTTCCATTCTCTTCAGCCTGGAATTGGTTTGGAGTGGTTAGGTACAGAATTGGTGCAGATAACTTGCAGGAGAAATATTATGCTATAGCATTCGCATTTCACACACAAGAGAAACCTGCAAATCCTTGGCCATAGCATGATTAAAGGTAGGTTGCTTCGGGATTGGTTAGGTTAGGTGATTGGTTTGGCTCTTAGTATTGACTGTACCTTTGATGCTGCTTGCAACAGAGAGCTAGCGATGTTTTCTGTTGACTTGCTAATGGTAATGGTGTGAAATGTTAGTAATTTTGTTTTGCTTATTGCTTACTTTTTTTTCATTTTTATAAGTTTTTTGTTTCTTTTTATTTAATTTTATTGTTTTTGTTCCTTTTTGTCTTTTTATATTTTTTCTATTGTTAAGTTAATGTCTCTTAATGGAAGGATAATAGAATTGTATCGAGGATTTCCTGGAGGTCTTCATGAGGCTCATCTGGGCGGCTTACGACACCACTTTTGGACTTTCCAGCTGCACCTCAGAGTGTTGTAGTCTATTGGGTTGTTTTCTTGTGGGCCTCTTAGCGGATATTAAGCTTGAAGTATTTTCAATCTATCACTAATTGGAGTGACCGCGCAATGATCATACAGATTAGCGCTTGGAAACTTATAATGGAGTGTGTGAACTTTCCTAAGAATTGCACGCTCCCAAGTTGTTAGCCTATGGATTTCCCTGTTTGTAGCGGAAGAGTGTCTCTGAGATTGGATTGGCTCGTGTTCTAGCTCTGGCCAAGGTAGAGTCTAAATCGTTTTTCCAGCTAATCTAAGTTCTGTTGAAAGTTATGTCCAGGTACGTAATCTCATCCCGTAGTGGGATGAATGCCCAGTCAGAAAACGTGTGGAGACAATTTCGGATGTTGTGGCTGAGTGTTTTTGTTTGGGGCCCAAAGGCCCAGAAAGCTGTGTCATCGGCGCATAGAGCGCTGTGGTAATCTTGAGTTTGAGGGTGAAGCATATCATGACAATATGCAGTGTAGAGCAGTGGGGCAAGATAAATTTCCTTAGATAATTCATCTCCTATTTTGATTCAAGTGAAACAGTTGGTGAGGTAGGATTTGATGAGCTCTTGTGTGGTTGGATGTAATAGATTAATTTATTTAGTTTTCTAATCAGTCCGGCATGACAGACTCGAATGCCTGGTAGATGTTCAGGAAAACTGCTAAAGAACAGTGGCTGCAGTATAGTGATTTCATCAGTTTGGCATTTCAGGCGAGGGTTATGTGCTGTGCGAGAAGCTCTGAATCCAAATTGGTTATCAGGTATAATGTGGTTTGATTCAAGCACGCTTCTCAGACGGCAGGTTACTATCCTCTCAAAAATCTTACCCAAGACATTGAGGAGATTGATCGGCCGGCAAGAAACTCGGACCCTTATTAGGTTTAGGAATCATGATGGTATTTGCTGTTTTCCAGGAACTGGGAAAATATCCTAACAACAGACATTTAGTGTATATAATGGAGAGTAATTAGATTGTTTCTTGAGGAATATTTCTAAGGATTCGGCATGTCAGGGTATCATTTCCAGGAGCTGTGTTTTTGCCGGCTTTTAAGGTTTCGAAGACTTCGTCTGCAGTGATGGGAAACAGGATGTCATCAGATGTACGCATGCTTGCAAAACTGTACACAAGAGAATTGGTTCCTGCAAGAAAATTGTTGCCAAAGAAAGAGTGGGTTTTGTGGAATTTGATAGACTTGTTCCATATAACATGCAAACTCTCAGCTAATAACGCTGAAGAGTTTCTAAAGATATTTTAGTTGAGATTTGGAATTAAATTTCTGTTCTGTTAGGACTTTGAATTTCTGCCAGCATTTTTTACCATCCCGATAATTCAGTTTGGATGTGGCTTCGACCCAAAACTCCTCTTTGTAAGCAATTATCTTGCGTCTAATTAGAGTCTTGAGTCTGTTGAGTAGATCCCTACGTGAGAAAAATTGTCGATAGATTTTTCTTTTCTCTCGGATCATGCTGGCGATATTTGGGGGAAGTGGATGCCTATGTAGCTTTGTAAATTTAATTGGAATGCTTTCAGAAGTTGACTCCTGGACTAAGTCTATTTGAGGTGGGCTATCCATTTCAGTGTTGGATGGAATGTTTCGTGGTAATTTTTGTTGAAACTTTGCCAAGTAGCATTTTGGAAATCACGAATTTGTATTCGTTTAGGTGGGGAAGGTGGAGTTGAGTCGAGAAAATACTATACAAGAAGAGGGTAATGGTCAGTTATGGAAATTTCATAGTTTAGTAAAATTGTTTAATTTTGAGAGGAATTCTATTTTAAAAGAACTAAAATTGAAACGTGTAAGTGCACGTTAGAGTTCGGCATTTTTCGTTCAGGCTGCGCTCGGTGTCGCTCTAAAAATTTTCATTTATGATTAAAAGCCTTTAGGGCTCATTACCCCTAAAACTCCCGTTACGCCCGTCTGTCCTATGCCCTAAGCGCCCTAAAGGGCCTAAGCGCTCTAAAGTTTCTAAGAGCCATAAAAGTCCTAAGCGCCCTAACTTGAATTGACGGCTCTAGTCAATTCAAGTGTCAGGGCGGGCGGTTTTTGCGCACCTCTAGTGCACGTTACCAAACGTGGTTAAGTCACTTGCCAACTTAGATATATTTATCAAGCAGCAACTGAATCATGTTTAAATATGTTTATGCTTTGTTTATGTATGATAGTGAATAAAATAAATCATACTCAACAACTGATATAACAAAGGCTAGCTAGTGAAAGCGTACGGTTGCATCGATTTTTCACCGGGCGCATGTCCTGAAAAACTTTTCCCATTTCGGAATAGAGGGAACTTTTAAAACTTGATCTATGTATTTTCCTCTGTGCGTCTTTTTTTCACATGTGTAAGGCTATTGTGTACGTATATAATAATACACAACGGTACGGTTTCTGGTTGCGATAAAATTAACTTTTCCTGAAAGTTATCATTTTTATATGGTTATTGTACTTGAGAAAATTATTTCCATGGGACTTTTTAAACGTGATATTGAAGTTATTTTTATTTTGATATAATAATCTGAATCAGTATAAAAGTTTTTAAAGTAACTTTACATCATTGTTATGTTATTATATGAACTATATATTGTTGATATTAAAATAAATTAATAACAAATGTAAGTAAATCTTTCGAGGCCTTAAAGAGTCCATTTGAACTTTAAAGAGTCCATATCACAATATATCTGCAAGATTGATTTTTTCGGAGTTATTAATATATACCTCTTTAAAAGATATGAAACTGCAAGGTTCATTTCTATGTCCAACACCTACCCTATGTAAAATAAAATATTTGTTAAAAGACACATATTTGTGCTTTTGAGGATTAAGGAGAGGAAATGTCCAAACACTTGAAAAGATTTTTAGTTGCGTCTAATTTTGTGCGAAATGGGTTTGATGCCGCAACGGGGGGAAAACAAAAAATTTCGTATACCGATCGTTCTTATTAAACTAATTTTTGCTCAAGTTAAGGTTAAAATTACATACTTGCCTAGGTTGTTTTCACCGATTTTATGTATGTTTGATGTACTGAAAGCAAATTTTTCGTTAGGCTTTGGCAATTACCTTTCGTTTGTGAGGGATGACAGGACTTATGTTAAATAGTTTAAGGACCGTCACCGAAAAGCGTTTCTGAACACTATAAGCAGTTTTCGACCGATGTATGCAAATCAAGGGCTTAAAACCCTTGAGTTTCAGTAATCTGAGCTGTATATGCAGCGGAGGTGATATGATTCTGTCTCTTCCGACTAAGTATACACGAATAACATTTTTAACCTTACAACCATGTTCTATCTGTTATATCCCTTTCTTTATCGAGTGGCATTGTTTGGCTCTATTGTTACATAGGTACAAGAAGTAGGGTATTATCTGCAGCGTCCTTGCTGATAAGAAGTTATCAAAAAACATTCTACTAATCAAGAGAGGAACTTAATAGAAAGACTCATAAAGGCCTTTTAAAATGTTGACAAAACACAAGATCGCTTTCATAAGAGAAGAAAGATAGTAAATCCTTTTTCCTAATACGGTAGAATCTGATTTTAATTTCACTATCAAGTAAATTCTTATTGAAATTTCAATTGGAACTGTTTTTTTACTTCGTGATTTTCCACGTTTAGTACAACTGTTATATTGTGACTATATAGTTTCAACCCTTTCGGGCCATCTTCAGACATACCGACTTTTAATTCATGAGGGTTCTATTATTGGGGTGTCGTTATGTGACCATAATGGCGCTACAAGAAATTATATTAAGTGTAGTCAACTACTAAATGGGAGAGAGTCAACGACCAGATAGACGGGAGCAACAATACGACAACGATTTGATCAACGGCAACTATAACAGCAATTATAATGATAACGAAAACGACGACCAGATGACTATAAGCGGGAACAACGACAAGACTAACTTAATTTGATTGACTGATGATATGAGGCTACGCTAGAGTCGAAGGCTACAACAAATTAAATCTTGTCGAATACCTAGAAATATCTATACAAAAAACCGACGCACGTACAAACTTTTTAAGTACCCAAAAGATTCAATAGTAACAACTAAACTTATTCAATGTTTTCGTATAATTACTATACTGTTATACCCAGCCGTGGATGTATACGGGCTTCTACCGGGATCTGTAGTTGGGGATACTTACAACTATGATAGAAAATCACCTATATAATAATTAATGTATATTTACCATATTTACCTAAAGTAAACCATTCTATTTGCCTGACGACGACTCCACGAATGATGCTGTCTCTTAATCTTCCAATATTCTAATTCATAACCGCCTGCAGCCAGAATTGGCCTCGATGCCAATTCGCCACCTATCGCCGGTCATGCCTCATGCCCGTTGATTACCTATACATGTCGCTGCTTACCTTTGTAATTCTATATATCTCCTATAATCCATTCACTATATATATTCCATACGTTCGTTGGCCCAGTCTATGGACGCCTTTAGCAGAGTACCATGCCATCTTATCACTCTTGTCAAAAGCCTGTATAAGAATTCGCGGGCGGTTATTAAAATCGATAACACGTTATCCGAAAAATGTTGCATTAGGCGTTTGTCAAGCCTGCGTACTTTCACCTATACCCTACAACATCTATAGCGAAGTAGTGATGCGGAGCACTGTAGGGAATTGGAACGGAAGAGTGAAGATTTGTGGAAAGCGCTTTTCATGTTGCAGATGCTACTTTTCTAATAGCTAACAGCACCGAAGTGCTTTTAGAGTTTCTTCAAAGACTGGTAGACGTAAGCCGAGACTATCGGCGCAAAATAAAATTCTAAAATTCATACAGTTATGGAAAGAATGGTGAAAGAGCTGGAAATATTAACAACAGTAAATGTGAGAAAAGTTGTCTGCTTCGGTTGTGTTAGGCGTAGCGACAAATGCCGCCAAATGCCAACAAATGCTGCAATTGATTCTGCAAGGCAAGATTGATGGTAAAAGATCTTGGTGAATAATCTCAGACAATAAACCGGAATATCTATTGCACTATTCAGTCAGCGGTCAACAGTAATTTGCGGACAACCAAAGAAGATGAGCCCAAGAAGAAGAAGAAGAAGCAGAAGAAGAAGATGATGATGAGGAGGAGAATAAATAATTAGAATAAGAAATAGACCCCGGACATGCGGAGCATGCGACGGTAGCACAATATATTTCAAACGCCTGTAGATGTTTACAGAAAGCGCTCGAGTATTTGCAGTCAGGATCGAACTTTTATGCTGAGGTTCAAGTTACAAGAAATCTTTTTTATGTTACTAGAAGTACTTTTGGCTTAGTATATCCGGATTTTGAAGGATTTCTTTTGACTGATCCCAATTTGCATTAAGGTCCAAGTAAGAAACTTTATCTAATTGTTGTAATATTCTTGAGGTAAAAAGGTATTGTAGCAATGTTACCATATCAGGGACTTACTTTTCTTACAGCAGTTAATTTCATTCCAAGAATTTCAACATATATACGGTTTATTAGTCTCCAAACCTCATGTTGTTAAGTATTTCCGCATTGATAGAAAAACCATGTGTAGAGCCACTGAAAATAATATGTCGAAATATGTGTTAAAGAGAGTACCGCATTGTCGTACTCTTTATTATCTCCTGTTCTACTCTAACTACCGCACGTTGTTTCGCGTATATATGTACCTTAATAATCTTTATTAGTCCGTATCAGCAATACCGCAAGCCACAAGCTCGGGAAGTTTCTGATGACGAAGTCTAGCAAACGCCTTCTCAAAATCTATAAAACATGTGTACATTGAACCACAGAGGGTCATTGCCATCATTTTTCTTTTTCAACATAGTCATCGTTAAGGCTAACCCATTTATCCCAACGTGCAACAAGTTTTGTCATACCGTCACTGAAAAATTCTCCCGACTTTTCTCGAATTCAGGACTTGACAGCTGCCTTCACTTCGTCGTCTGAGGAGTAATGATTACCCTTGAGGTGTCTCTTGAGTAGAGGAAAAAAATAAAAATCGCAGGGCGCTAGATCGGGGGAGTAAGAAGGATGTGGAATCGGTTCAAACTTTAGGTTTCGCAGGGCCTCCGCAGTTTGGCCGAGGTGTGTGGACGAGCGTTGTCATGTTGCAAGATTATTGGCTCCTGGCTGCTCTAAACTCGACGTCGGAGGTGTTTTAAAGTCTGTATGTACTCAGAAGTTTTAACCGTTGCCCCTCGTTCCAGAATCTCGGTCACATAAACTCGATGAGCACCCCAAAACGCAGTCAAAAGAATTATTTTTTGCGGATTCTTGTATATTTAACTTTTTCGCCTGAAGAGAAGACAGATGTCGATACTCTGTCTTTTCTCTTCCGGGTCGTAATGATGGACCCAATGACTCGTACCCCGTCACAACATTGAAAAGATAGTCGTCTCCTTCGTCACGGTAGAGCTGCAAAAGTTGCTTGCAGTATTCCAATCGACGCTGTTTGTTCTCGTCTGTGAGACGGCGTGGTACCCATCGTCCACAGATTTTACGGTATCCCAATTGGTCAATAATGAAGCCGACACGTGGCTTAGATATTCCAATCTGGTTTCGGATACGCTTTTGAGTGATTCGACCGTCATAATGAATCAAATCGTCGACGAGTTTGCGATGTTTATCGTCTGTGGCAGTAATCTGACGTCCGCTGCGAGTTTTAGCAACAATTATGGCTTTTCCAGGTTCGCACTTTCGAAATTTTATTACCCATAGATTTATAGTGGACCTATCAACAGCCTCGTCACCATAAACATCCTTTAAGCGACGATGAATCTCAGTAGAAGTCGCTTTCTCAACCGTTAAAAATCCGATAACACCACGCTGTTTAACTCGCGTTGACAGCACTAGAACACGTCTCTATACTTTCGCTTCTCAAAATACACTGGATGAATTCAACGACCTCAAACATGCGCATGCGTATAGAGGGGGAATGTCACTTCCACATTCGATGTGACGCGCTTCTCTTTCGTTCGTTCGCAATTTCATTTCGTTCGCGCTATACAAGTGTGTCTTAGTCTTCAGCCTATCCTCGTACAAATAATAATATATTATTTTGATTTTTATTATTATCATTAAGTTTATTTTTTATATGGATAATAGTTCTTATTAGAGTGACTTATTTAACATTAATGGAACGATAACTTCTATGATATATCCAAGTTTGTAACTCTGCTAATAACCCGTTTAAAACCAGAGTTATAAACCGGAGCTAATAACTCTGGTTTTATAGGAATTAATCAGCCATTTACAGATGCAATTAAATTATCTTTTAAAGAAAGATTTTTTCCTTTAATATCAAATTATTTTGTTTACTATTTATGTCCGATTTTCTTTTTTATATGATTATAATTTCAATATTTTTAAATTTTAATTATTCTTTATTACTGATCATATGGATGGGTATCGCCGTTTAATGACACGACTACATTAATTGTTTAATTAATTAGTTACATTAAGCAGGTCGTCTTCGAAAAATGTGTAACAAATATGAGAGACTAACAAATCAGAAAAAATGTCGATGAACCGCGGGTGGATGGCCATTTCTGCTATAAGGTATTACGCTTTATCAACACCCTTATTTTTCAGAACGTCATTATATGTGTGTAACTGAATGGACACTAACTCTGTAACTTAACCTATTACATCGAATAAATATTATTTTATTAAATCTTCTATATATGTTTAAAGTCTGTTGGTCAGCATATGCAAGATGTTTTGCGTTGAATTAATCTTTTTGCGTTAATCTTGCACGCTAAAACACCTTGCATATGTCGTCCAACAGACTGAAGGTAGTAATTTAATTTTGTAGATTTTATATATTTTATTAAAATTGTTTTTTTTTTCCTTTTTCTTTGGATTTGAGTTCGAGATATATTACCTCCATTTTCCTTATGATAAGCTTATGTATTTATCATGAAAAAGGGTTTTACTTGTAACATTAAATTATTTATATTTTGGAATAAAATTATTATTTTATCACTCTTCGAAAACAAGTTTACAGTTAATAGAAAAAAGTTAAGTTGTTCAAGATCATACGTCTTAGGCCCGTACTATTCAATAGCCCGGTCAATAGTATAAAAAAAAACGAGAATATTATAAGCGCGAAAATTTTCACTCCTTCTGTAATCAGAATATGTATGTGAACAATTTATTGGAATTATCCTAGATATAGAGCAGAGATCTAAAAATATATAATTATGCATTCGATCTCTGAGGGCCCGATAATATTTTTGTCTTAGGCCCGAGTACAGCTTAATCCGTCAGTGATCGTGAAGGCATCATAAAAGTATCACCGGGAGGTGTACAAGAATTCTAAATAAAGCTTTTTTGGTACTTAATCCAGTTCTGAATCCAAAGTGCATCTCTGTGATGTTTTCATCTAGTTTCTTTCTTTTTTTTTATATACCGGAGCGAACAATATTGAGTAAAATTTTGAGAGCATTGAACATGATGCTTATTACTCGGTATTCTTTACATTTTCCTTATTTCTCTTCATAGGTACTGGCACAAAGTTTTTGGTGATTTCTGCTCCAGTTGAGACCGGTGCAGTATTCATCATTGCCGGTGAAGTTTAAATTAGCCTGCTTTTTACTAAAGTAATTCAATTTCTTTATAATTTTCTTGGAGCTTTTTTACGTTCATTATTTTCTTCAAATATTTCTTATGCATTTAATTATATTTATTTTCGCCTCTTTTCTTTCCGTCATTAGGTTTACAATCTCAGCAGTCATCCATTCTTGCCTATTTACTCCTATGTCTTGCCTTAAGTTTCTTTCCTCGATAATGATCTTGGAATTTTTTATGTTGTTCTATGTTGCTTGAATGTCAAGCTAATTGATGTTTTGTATGGCTGTTTAATCTAGAAGCAACTGTTACAGAATTTTATCTTATTAAAGCAGGATCGAGGGTATGCTTTTGACCACTATACTGCTTTTCTTATTCTGACCATTTGTAAGATAAAATGTTCATTGCATTAAATCTCAGGATTAACTAAGAAATTTGCTGACCTTAATTATTATAATAAGTACACAAAGATAGATTTATGGAGAAACACATATATATATATATATATATATAGATATATATACGCAATAACGAGATAATATAATTTGGTTTATTGTCCGTAATATGTATAATTTTATATGTATGATTTGATTCGCAATTTTAAATTGACTGATTATGTACAGCTTCCATTTGTAATTCAAGATTTTTTAGAATGATTCCATTACCATCCTCCATGATTAAAATAGCAAGTAAATTTTACTCAAGTTAAAAGTAGCGAACTAGTGCTAAATTGATTTCTGATATTATTTTATTCTTCTGATTTGGATTTTGGTTTGTCTTTTAATTCTCCAGGACGTCGGGAGCATTAAATGGTTGAATGATTAATGGTTAGTGAAGATATTGTAAGTTGTTTCAGTTGGTTAGCATGACGACGATATTAAATACGTAGTTAATGGTGTGAGATAAATTGTTGAAGATGTGATGTAATTTTTTGACGCGTACTATGGAATTGACGCTACGAAGGATTTAAGTTACCTTGTAGAGCCATCCCTTACCTGGAGTATGGGGTAATGCAACATCGCCTGGAGTTGCAGGTGGTAGTGGTGAACCGAGGGGTGATGAAGATTCTACCCGCTGTTGCTTTGGTGGTGTGGGGCGCAGGTGTATTTACCAGCTCGCGGGTGTACGCGGATAACATTGCTTGATAAGCCTCTCTGGTGTTTTATTTCTTTCATCTCTGTTGGTGTGAGCTTGACGATTGACGCCCTTCCTCCTCTGACGTTAACCTCCTCTTTTTCGCAGTGACGAATTAGTTTGCAAATGAAGGATTATGCAATATTGATATGAGTGAGTGAAATATTTCGGCCTGAAAGACTGTTGCAAATCTGCCTAAAGACAGGACATTCTGCATTTCGGTCGTTCTCCGTATATCCCTGCTCGCGTATTTCCAGAAGCCTTTTCACCGTTTGTGAACCAGACTAGAGCAGACTCCGGAAAGATAGGAGGAGGTCTTAGCATGGGAGAATAGGAGGTCTGCTCTCCAGAAACTCTCAGAGTCTATGATGACCTCATATTTTCTGTGTATATTGTAGACTGGAGATATATGCAGCCCGATTTCATTTCAAGTATTTCATCCCCTGTAATCGTGTTGTCTATTTGCTTTGCCAAATTCAGTTTATTACTTTTTAGTCGATGGAGTGCCGCCTGGGCCTCTTCTTGAATGATCAATTCTAGTGGCGGAAGATCTAGCAGCACCTCAAGCGCCAGCGTAGGAGTTGTCTTCATAGCTCTTGTTATAGCAAGGCATGCCGTTCTCTATATGGAGGACAGTTTCTGCCTTGGCTTAGCCGGGAGTGTCTTTTCCACCACACAAGTGCTACATTAGTTATGGATGGCCTAATAACCGACTTGTATAGCCAGTGCACCAATCAATGTTTCAGCCCCCATGCTTTCCCCTACATACGTCTTATAACTGCGAAAGTTATAATCGTTTTGTTTATTATTCTATCAATTTGCTTTCAATATTATTCTATAAGTAAGTTTGGAATCAAGTATGACTCCAAGGTAGTTTACTTCCTCCTTGCCGCGATATTTGTGTCCCATGAAGTTCTAGACTTCCTAAGCCGTCTAGATTCCTTCTTCTGGTAAACAGTACGACCCATGTTTCCAGGGGGGGCTAATGTTCAAGGCCCTAGTCGTTGTCCATTTTTTAACCACGTTAAGTGCTCCTTGCATAAGGCCCCTTACAGTTGAATTGAATTTTCCTTGGGTTATGATGACAATCTCATCCGCATAATCAATGCTGTAAATGCCTTGCTGTTCCAAACTGTACAAGAACTGTCAACTACAAGGCACCACAAAAGCGCCCTACCCCGCCCTGTGGGCAGCCCCTTAACACCCTAGCACAAATTGTTTCCCCAGCAAGTTCGAGATGTACGATTCTGCTCTAGAGCATAGACTTGATCCACCTGCAGGTTGGATCGAAGCCCCGCTCTGCCACGGATCTCGTAATTGATTAAAAGGCAGTATTGTCGAAAGCTCCCTGAATATCAAGGAAGGCGCCCAGTGCAACCTCTTTGTTATTTATTGAAATTTCCAGTCTGCTAACCACCTGGAAAAGTGCGGTGTCTGTGCTGTTGCTAGCTCGGTAGGCACATTGAGTCTGGTGTAGGGACTTCTGAATTAGAATCCCATCTGTAATATGCCGGTCTACTATCTTCTCTAAAGTTTTGAGAATAAATGACATGAGACTTAGCCAGTTCAGTTGTCTAACCTGGCTTTGGTATAAATACCACCTTTACCTACTTCCAAGTCCATGGAATGTGTCCTAATGCAAGGCTTGCCCTAAGAAGATCAGTAATAATCCTGCCTAAAGGCCTAAGGCCTTTCTGCAGCATTACAACATGATGTCGTCCTTTCCAGGTGATTTGTAAGGTTTGAATGTGTTGATTGCCCATTCAACGCTATTTGTATTGACAATTTGTTTTGCGAACCCCCCTGCCCCCAGTCAGCCCTTCCAGTGCCCGTTATGGGACACGGGAGACTCCGGCCGTTTACGCTTGTCATTACTGGAACGGTGATCATTGAAAGTGCGTGCCTAAGAGTTCTTCTAGGGTCTCCCTTTCAGATCACGTATATGTGCCGTCTGCTTAGCGCAAAGTACCTATTGGCGAAAAGGTCTTTTGTAGTCTGTTCGCTAGCTGAGTACTTTCTATTTCCTCGCAGTGCCTCCTCCAAGAGTGCCTCCTTGCCTTCCTTAAAGTTTTATTGTAATCTGTGAGAGCATTACGATAGCACTTCCAGTCGCCAGATTTTTGCGCCTTATTAAAGTACTTTCGAACTTTCATATCCTCAGCCTTGTTAGTTCATTATTCCCCCAGGGAGTTTTCTTGTTGGATACTCTAACGGTGAGGGGGCAGTTTTCGGTGTAGGCCGTTTAACCTCCTCCAGTTGGTTGGCGGAAGCCCATGTTGCTTTATGTATTCTCTTGTGCGTGAAGTACGTGCTTAACACCGTCATTTGCTTGCTTGTCGCGAAGACAAGGAAGCGGGTTCCATTGTCATTAGACTGTTCATGGAGGCTATGGCACCCAATTATCGGCCGATAAACATCTTCTCTTCCTATCTTGGCGTTTACATTTCCCAGATTTAATTTCACGTCATGTGCCGGTGCAGCATCGTACAGTCTTTCCAGTTCGTCTAGAATACGTCCTTGGTTTCATCTTTGGCTTCCTCCGTAGGTGCGAACACACAAATTAAAGTCACATAAAAAATTATCTTTACTTGAATACTGCACATCCGCTTATTCACGTCTTTGAATTCTGTTAGTTGATTCACAACATGATTGGCAAGCGCAAATAAGGTTCCATATGTGTTGGTCGTATTACCACTGTAGAATAGCGTATAATCCTTGGTGTTTAACACATAGGATCTCTTCCACCGTATCTTTCGAAATGCCGCAGCTTCAAGAAATACGAATTTATTTACGATATACACACGATATTTTTTGAGATACGATATGCCCACGGTATTTTTTGAGTTCGCCGGCATACCTGGATTTTATTGTCCTGATGAATAAATAACTTAATGGTAATAAATAAAGTGTCCTGCTCCTTTATTTATAATTAAGTAGGTAACATCATAATATTATGTATTTCGTTGTTATAAAATTTCCAGTTGTCCAAGTAAATGCCTAATATTAAAATCCATGTTTTTATTTTTATGAAAATTTGATTGAGCTTATTTATCCAATAGCATTTTAATAACAAAAACATTACTAGCAGTTAACTAAAAACATAGTATTAATTAATTTCATATCAATGTTTTAGAACGGGAGAAACAGAAAAAAATCTAGGACTGATGCTATACCTGGAGATGTCTCTCTCTCGCTCGCTCTCTCTCTCTCTCTCTCTGTCTATCTGTCTCTGTCTCTCTTGTGGCTCTAGGAGGCATTTCATTAAATAAGATTAAAAAGAGAATATCTTTCGTCTCGTTTTATTTTGATTTGGAATGTAGACGCCAGCGGTTTTATGTAGAAATTTTCAACACGTTACGAAAATTGTTGAAATAGTGGTCGTGGTAATAATCTAAATGAAACTAATTTTAATTTATGCTATAGGCAGGAATATAATGTATGATATAATGAAATCG
>WYDF02321275.1:0-14412 GCA_009867245.2 Adranes taylori
CATTATTTAATAGAGTAAATTATGAAATTAATATTTCTTATTACTCGTGTCTCGAAAAAATGTTTACCTTGTCCGGGACTCGAACCCGGACCTCTCCATTGCCGGTCGATTGCTCTTCCAACTAACGGCCACTTATTCGAAGACACAAATAATTTTTAATATGTATTTGTTTTCAGTATCTATTAAGATAGGCAACTTATATATCAGGATTTGTTTTGTAAACCTATTTCCTACTGTCGACCGATTCATTCGTCATCAGATAGATGGTGCCTCCTGGCTGTTTTTATTAATTTCTTTTCCGCTTTGCTGGCGGTCGCATGTTTAATAAAATATTTGATGTTTCGTGGTTAAACCTCCACGCTGGTATTATTTAATAGAGTAAATTATGGAATTAATATTTCTTATTACTTGTGTCTCAAAAAAATGTTTACCTCGTTCGCGCCTCGAAACCGGACCTCTCGATTGCCGGTCAATTGCTCTTCGAGTGGAGCTAACGGGCACTTATTCGAAAACACAAATAATTTTCAATACGTATTTGTTTTCCGTATCTATTAAGGTACTTATATATCAGGCAACTTATATATCAGGATTTGTTTTAAACCTGTTGTTACCGTCAATCGAAGTGCCAGTTAGTGCAATTGGAAGAGAAATTGACCGGCAATCGAGAGGTCCGGGTTCAAGTCCCTAAACACTTTTTAGTGATTTTAGTGACGGACTAAACACTTTTAGTGGTTCAAGTATTAAGAGATATTAATTTCATAATTTACTCCATTAAATATATATATATTATATATTGAAACTGCAATTAATCAATATATAATATATATATATATATATATATTGTTAAAGATGTAGGTCTTTTCAGTGGGGAATATTTCATGATTCGCTTACTAACATATTTGTGTCGAAATGTTTCTAGTAACAAGTGCTAAAGTGTTTGCTCTTCGGTTACAATTTCTGTAGCAACTCACTGCATGTATGAGAAAATATCGATTAAACAGCTAAAACTCTTAATTTGTCTCCGGTACATTGAGTATAATCGTTTCACACGTGCGATACTTAGTTGCTTTTTAGATGTTTTCAAAACAAAATTTTTCAACAGAACAGTTTCAGACTTATAGGATTAAGAGAACTTCTTTCGAAGCCGGTCGATTTAATTGGCATTAAATCCTTTGGGTGTAATTTAGTATTGTCCTCAATGAAGGACGTGGGATATAATTTTAGAGCTCTTTCCACGTTTTCCAAGAAGAAATTTCTTTATATCTACACAATTAATATTGCAATCAAATTTTTCTTATTGCATTACAAAATAATGCCAAAGAATTTATATTATTTAGCACTTAAATAAATATATATTTTTAAATTTTTATTAATAATGAGCCCTTTAAATTATTATTAAACATGTATACACAGATTGTGGAGACTCTTTACACAACTTCTTTACTAAAGAGATTTATATAAATCAAATGTTATTAAAACTAAAAGTTATAAAAAGATATTAATTTAACATTGCTAACGATATGTAATTTATCATTATACTTAGAAAATAAAAATATTTTATTTTATGCTATTGAATACGATCTACCATATTGAGAGGGCCTAGAAGTTTCCAGTAAATTTTCATGTTCTAAATTTTCTTTTCCTTCATTTTCTGTACTTTGAGGCTGATTTGAATTGATGATGTTCCATTTTGGTGTCTGTTCCATCGATAGTGCAGCATTTTCTTGTTCCTTTGTTGAATTGAAAAAGTTTTCTCGTTATTAGTTACAAATGTAGTGTATGTATATAATATATGTATTGTACAAAACATATTTTATAAATAATTCATAGGGATAAAATTTGTAAATACCAACGTCAAACATATTTCAAATATAAAGCTTTTACGGGAGGTTATACCAGGTGATATTCTTAATATTTATACTCATCTTGCAGAAACAAGTGTATCAGTATTTTGATTTATTTTATATCACTAAATAAAATTAATAATTTAAAAACAAGCATATATTCGTTCGTGTAGCATATATTTTCAGTAAACAGTACTTTTCCAGATCAAAAGTCAATAGATAAGAAAACGATCGTGATGGCCTGGTTTCTTAATATTGAGAGGGCGTTCTACAACATCCTGATGTTGTAGAACGCCCTACAAGATGCGCGAGGGAGCGTGGCGTCGATCTAATCCGCTGTGGGTGGATTAAGTCGATGCTCGAAAGTAGAATCAAACATGCGAAATTTGCTGGATGAGGGGGAATCTGTACGAGGGTATCGGGGGACTGTCAACGTGGCGAGGTTTTATCTCTTCTACAGTGGTGTCTTATAATGGGCCAGCTGTTGCACTGTTTAGACTAGTCAAATATTACGCCGTTGGGTACGCTTATGACATCGTCATCATAACCCAAGTCAAATTCAATTCAACTGTTAGGAACTTTATGCAAGGAGCATTTAACATGGTTGAGAAATGAGCAACAAAGACCTTAAAATTGTCCCTCAGAAAACTTCGGTTGTATCGTTTACGAAAAGAAGGAATCATGGTACACAAATATCCCTGTGTGGAAAAGTAAGGTTCTTGGGAGTAGCCCTCGATTTATTTAAAATTTACTTGGAACCTACAAATTGATAGAATAATAGATAGAACAGTTAAAATTTTCGCAGTTATACATTATGGCTGTTTTAAAAAAAACATAACCTCAAACTGTTTTTGTTTACATTTTTATCAACTCGATGATGATATACGAAGCTATCCGAACGGTGATTACATTCTTATCAACACGATCATATACGAAGATCTAAGTCTCGATGACGGAACCCCCGGTGCGGGCTCCGGCCTCCACAAAAATTTAAATTTCTCGCCTATTGTGTACAGTTTTGTATGGATCTATGTCGCGAATCGTTCGTGCTCGCGCATCGTGAAGTGTTTGGGTTCATGTGGAGGTTCGTGCGAGCAGTTTTGCATCTATAGAGATATGTCGTGAGATGTACGCACTCGCGTCGTGAAGTGTTCGCGCACATGTGAAGGTTGTGGTTTAGCACCCCGAAATCCATTTGGAGCTGAAACCTTTCTTGTTGCAATGATTGTACAAGTTAGTTTCAAGCCATTCATAACTCATGGAGCACAGATATGATGGAACTGGGCAATTCAGGTTAGGACAAGGTAGAATTTTTTTTTCCACACAGAGAACTGCGTGGCTTGGTATAACAGGGGCTATAAAATGATCCCAACTGCGGCACTCGAAATGGTACTAGATCTTGCGCTATTAAAATTAATCATCAAGCAGAGGCAGATACCGCACTCCATTGGCTGAAAATTAATAGAGCAAGCATGGCAAAGAAAAGTGACACAAAAAATCCAAGAGATAAAATGCTAGAATTGAAATCGGACTGTATATTCCCAATTTTCCAGTCTACAATATAGACAGAAACAATGAAGTCATCATAAATTCAGTTTGTGGATAAAAGTCCTACCTATACTCTCTGTGTATATTGAATCTGCTATCTGTGCTTCAAGGACTTCTGGAAATACGGGAACCGGAATATACGTAGAGCGACCTAAATGTCCAAAGTATATCCTGCTCTCTAGGCGGATTTGCCAGTCCTTCTGGGCGAAATATATGCAATCCTTTATTGGGTTCACAAAAACATAAAAAGAAAATATAGCTAACAACTGATTTTTATAGTAAGCAACAATTAGGGGGAACTTCAGACATTTAGCAACGCGAGAAACATGTCTGGACTGATGAACTAATGTATCAATGTACTGTTCAGACTGGCTAAGCCCAACTCAGTTATACTGATATGTGCACAGGGCACAAGGGTATTGTAGGCAATGAACTAACAGATCCATTAGCAAAGAAGGCACCTAGCACACAGTTCAGCAGTCCGGAGCCGGCTCTGGTAATCCCTGCTGGTTCCATCAAAGAAGCAGTACGAAACTGGATCGTTCAGAAACACATGGACTGCTGAGTAAAATAAGCAGGACATCAACACAGTAAGCACTTTACAGAAAAGCCATGTAAGAACAAAACCTCAGATTTGCTCAAACTTACTAGGAATAAAATCAAAATAATAACTAACTTGTTAACAGGTCATACACCTCTGAGGACACATGTGAAGAAAACTGACCTATAAACTGCTGAAGTAGAGTGTAGGCTTTGTCTGGAGGAAAGCAATACAGCTCAACATATCTTGAGCTGCATCGATGCAGCTCAACATATCGTGAGTGTGAAGCAAACTAGACTTTGAATTGGTATAGGCTCATTAGTAAATATTGTAAATGGTGCAAGACATAGATATTTAGACTCGTAAAGAGATTTGAGGAATATTTCGACTTCATGTGTTTAAAATTAAATCTTGGAGGCTTGAATAATCTGTGATGAATCAATCCAAAATAGCTAAAATCCATAGTTTTTGTCTTCCTTAAATATTCATATAAATATGGTACATTTTAGCTCAAGTGCAATAATAAAAACTTATGTCATTTGAAGATTCATGAAATTTAATGTTACGTTGCCTAATGGCCAAAATATATTAGTTAATTTCGTAGCCCCGTTTTAGTTGATAAAAGGTGAATTAAGTATTACACGTGAAGGTGCTAACTTGAGCTTGTAATAAAATACTTTTGCGCTACTTTGTTTAAAACGTAATATATATTTTTCGTCGCACGGCACTGTCTTTAACAATTTTACGCCTCTAGCATTTTTTCTAAAGTTGCAATTAATATGATTTATATTAGGAGAAGGATATAAATTCTATCCTGAATAATAATGCTAAATACAAGTATGGACTTCATTATGTGCGAAATAAAAACGCCGAATTAATGACTTTTGCCCTGACTTGTAACAAATGTGATTCTTTATCTTTCCAACAATCAATCATAAAATACCTGGCTATCGGTATTTTTTTCTAACAATGGTACTCCGATAAAACAGCTCCGACAAAATAATCCCGACAAAATAGCCCCTACAAAATAACTCATCGGCAAAATAAATATTTTTAATGACTGGCTCAAAAAAAATTTCGTGTGCAACAAAACCTTTTTGCCATAAAAAAAGATTATTTTGTAAGAATCAATGGAATTAGTAGAAAGGGACTTAGTAGAACAGTGTCTAGTAGAAAAGGATTTAGTAGAAAAGGAAGTTAGTACAAAAGGGCAAACAATTCAGTAAAGGGATGACATTGCTCATTTCAACAAACATTGATTGTCATCATCCTTCCATTTTTTTAAATGGGTAAGACCTGTCTAGGGTAGGCTTTAGAGGAACGCAAGCATCGAAAACCAAAAAGATATAGTTAAATAGAAGATTGAAGTCTGAATAAAATGGATTATCTCAGGGCGATGTCACACAAGTTAAATATATAACACTTTTGTCTTAAGTTAATATTATTATTTCATCTGTTAATTGCATTTCCTGCATTATTAGTATCAATAAATGCGTATATTATACAAATTCAATTAGTTCTTATTAAACAATTAGTTAAAATTGGTTAAAATTACTATTTATTGTACAATTCTGTGTTCAAAGCTATAAGCTTACACGCTTCAGTATGCTACAGTTATGCTACGGTTGATTGACAGAGAATTGCACCATTCATTTGTTTATGGAATTTTCTTATGTTTATGGTCTTATCTATCAATAAGAATAATCGGGGGCTATTTTGTCAGCAAGCTATTCCGTCGTGCCTATTTCATCGACGCTGTTTTGATGAGTCACGAATAGCCCTGACTTGTAACAAATATGTTTCTGTATCTTTCTAACAATCTGGCTATCGGTACTCCTTTCTAACATATTCAACTATTTAATAAGTATATCTTTTCTGTAATCCGCGTATAAAAATGTATACGCAAATATTTTGAAAGCAATAAAATTACTAATATAAAACATTTTGTTGTCTACTCTTAAAACTTTCTAATTAGGCCTTGTAGTTTGATCAGTTTTAATTATTTACTTATTTCCGATTGAAATAAAAATAACTTTTTACTTGTGTTTATTTTAAAACAATGTTTTCAGTATTTATTCTGGAAATGGCAAATGCAAAAAAAATCAATTGTCTCAAATATCTTTTTTGTTAAGCCATTTTGTTGACATTCGCATGATTGAATCATATAAATTAGATGAATTTTGATTGAGAGCAAGCATTTCGAACAAGGCGCGTTGTTTTATCTCAAGGAAAAGTTATAGTAAATATTATTCATGCTTCGTTAAATTTTTGTTCGAAATCAAATATAATTTTCAACTTAAATTTCATATTCTATTAGTATGTTTTGTTGCATTTACCGTACAGTTCTAAATTGTTAATCGTTAGGTTTTATGTTGTAAATTTTCTGCATATATCAATATGCTGTGGTACTTACTAGACTTAATGGGTTTCCTGGCGCGTTGTTGTAAAGAAATTAGTTTTTATGGTCGCTGTACTTTTAGTATTTTGCTTCTAACAATAGTTATTGTTACTTATTTTCGACGCAAAAATTTAACTTTATGATCTAAGTACCAATGATATACCAGATTGGATTCAAGAGTTGGTATTCTAAATAATAAGAGTATTTTCGTAACAAAATAACTCCGACCTTTGAAAACATATGGACAATATGCGGTTTCAGGAGCACGGTAATACCGCGAAGAAATGGATTTAACGGGTAGCGTCTCCCTTTGAAACGAGCTCCAGATTCTCCTCGTACAATCGATCTGTTGGTTTGCTATGCCATCATGGGGTCTACGTAAATATATTTCTAAACCACCAAAAAAAGCCAGTTTTTTTTTCAACTTTTACAGAAACTTAGTTATTTAAAATAATACGTTTATTACAACCTCCTTCAGAATGTTGAAGTGCACTTTTATTACACTAAAACTAAATCTTTTTTTACATACGGATTCAGTTCACAATTAAAAGGTTTTTAGGTACAATTAAAAATAAAGCTATGAGGCTTTTTGCACGACTTTATGGCAAACTTTATGGCCTTTACTATACGTGAAAAATTTGTCAGCCGCCTATCTTGAATTTATTCAATTTTTGAGAAAATTGTTCATATACGCCATTTTGTTTCAATCAGAGACATATGGCAGCAAAAGTCATACATCTTTGTAGAAAATTTTATTGAAAGATGCTATAGAGGTTGACTAATTCAATTTGAACATTTTAGACAAATTCCTGTTTCATTTACGTATGAGCAGTTTATTTACACATGGAAGTAATATGAATATAAGGGCCGTACAGAAGTGAAATTTGAAAAAACTTCAACATGTTAATCATATTCTTTTATACACCTATGTATATATACTGTTACAAATTTCTATAAAAAGCTAGTTGAATAAGTCGTTTAAAGCGGTATTACTAAACCAAAATCGCACGGGGGACGAGTAAGATATATAATTTTCTAACGCCAACCACTAATGATAATATGTAAATACATAGCAAACAAAAGATCTCAGACTACAATTACGTGTGTCTCTATGTCAATTAATATTATAAATATCTAGCATTTTGTATTTTTGAATATATTGTTTATTTTAAAAAATAATCTTACAATAGCCATTAAATTAATATTAAAATATAATGGTGAATGCTTCGGGCTATATTTACATTATGAACCAAAGCATTCACCTTTAATAATAATTAGCCACCATGAGTTTTTAATACAGAAACTAATTTATTAGTATACAAAATAGTGGTTTCTCTACAAAAAAAAAGAATACTCTTCCAGATTATGTCAATAATGGTCGCATATAGCTTTCCATGTATTCCTCAATGTGGATCAAATTGCGCTGTACTTTTCAATAAATTCGAAACACTTACGTTTGCCTAACTTTTCATTCGCTCACACTCATGCCTCCCATTGCGCTACATTTTGATTTGTTAAAGGGATAAATTTGTCTAACCTAGTACTTTAAGATTTTGTTAGGTAACCGCTAATACTCTCAAAAAATGCCATATATTTCTTGGGTTAATAAAAACTTGACCACTTCAAAAGCACTTGTTTTTAAATATTTCGAAAAATTCATAATTTTTTGGGCTTATTGTTTTCAAACGGGTTGATATAAATATTACAAAGAATTTGATTCTTTTTCAAATTCTGAAAGCGACATTTTTGTATCCTATTCAAATAAGCTGCCATTTTCTAAAAGTCACTTTGGCAACTTCTTCAATTTCTCCATTGAATCACTTGTCATACTATTATACGCTTTTAACAATATACAAATAGTTATTAAGTATATTTTGTAGAGCATTCAAATTTATATGCGGTCTATCAGTAATTCGCTGACAACATGTTAAGAAACACATTGTTTGAAGCAATGTTACTCAACGCAAAACGCACCGGGGACCAGAAAGATATATGATTTTCTAACGTGGACCACTAATGTTTATATGCGAATACATAACAAACAAAAAATTCCAGAGCACTAATACTTATGTCTGTCAGTCAACCAATATTTTAAATATCTAATACAGTACGACTCCGTTCAACCGGACCCATTCAACCGCATTCCCTGAACGATATCTAGATAGGCAGTTTTATTTAAAAAGAATAACATGTATTTATAGTAATAGTGGTTTCTTAATTAATTGATTAAATAAAGAAATACTGTACAGTAGTATAATTTATCCATTTTATTAGCAGTACCTATACGTATATATGTACATTACGTAAGTATTTTGTACATATGTGTCTGAATCACATATATAAATTATTTGTTATTACAAGTCGATTTTTAGTTTCAACATCTTACATTAATACTGCAGTAATTTCAGTTAAAGCTGTAGTGTACGTATTAGTGATATGTCGTTTTTTAAAGAACGTTTTTTATCGCGGTATATGTTTTCTACGCGATGGACCGCGATGTCATTTGAAAAGAACTTATTCACATTCAAACATATAATATATCGAGTCAATAAATTATTTTTTATAAATTTGTTTTTTCCGCCATCTCTTATTCGATAGTTTATTCAAAACTACCTTAATAATAAATTGAAAAATATTTCTACTTAAAATGCACTGCCATAGATTTCTACATTGAATGAAAGCACTGTGCCGAAAACAATTTAATTCCAAAAATATGCAGTTCTTTCTATGTGGTTCCATGTAACCAGTCAGTCGCTTGATTCATTCTCGTTCACTGTTCAATATGCGTCTAGTATTGCTCCAGTAGACCGCCAAACAAAACTATTCATATGAATATTTTCCATTGTTGTTCAGAACAGCTTACCCCGTCGATTGCAAAGTAATGATAGTATACCGTTTTCTAAAATTAAAATCTTTTCGATTTATACAGAGGAAAATAGTTTGTAAATATGTATTTTTTTTTAATTAAAAATATAAAATAGTATTTTCAATAAAATTAAAAATACGAAACAATATTATTATTGATATAATAAATATAAGTTACATAAACATTATAATTGCAATTCATTGGTCTGTTTCTATATAGGTACGAATATTTTTTTTTCCTAATATTTGTTCCATTTATATTAAAAAGCTAATTTTAAATAAAAGTAACAACAATGCACGCAATAAAATATAATTCAGCTCACTACTAATTAATAAAAATGATTATATACTTGATTGTATGTTTTTTCTTTGCCAGTATGAGGAGTGGATTTATTAAGTTTTAAATGGAACGAGAACGGTACTTTATCGCGGTATCTTTAGGGAACGAAACGATCCATCGCGTTCCGACCGTGGAACTATAATTCCCATCACTAACGAATATTACACATTTCCGATTATCCGAACTCTTGTTCATCCGGATAATAGAGGGGATCTTGTCCGATCCCCTCTAATCCGGTTAAACGGGGTCGTACTGTATTTTGTATTTCTGATTACGCTAATTATTTTAAAAAATAATCTGAGTCATTAAATTAAATATTAAAATATAATAGTGAATGCGTTGGGCCATATTACATTGTGAACCAATGCATTCACCATTATATAATTAGCTACGATGAGTTTTTTTAATACCGAAAATAATTTATTAATATAAAATAAATGGTTTTTCTACAAACAAAAAGAATATTCTTTCAATTCATGGCAATAATGGTTGCATGAAGTTTTCCATATATTCCTCAATATGGCTTACATTGTGCTGTACATTTCAATCAATCATGGGGCAATATTTTGATTTTTTTCAATGAGTAAATTTGTCAAACTTAGGAGTATTTTAATATTTTTTAAGTTAATGCAAATATTGTCAAAGAATATTATATATTACTTGGATGTTTAGAAAATTGACAATTTCAAACGCACTTCTTTGAAGATATTTTAAAATATTCATAAGCTTTTGGGATTATTTTCTTCAAACAAAAAGTTGAACAAGTATTATGAAAAATTTGATTCTTTTTTAAATCCTGAAAGCGATATTTTTATATGTTGTTCAAATTAGCTGTCATTTTCTAAAAATTACTTATGGGACTATTCTAATTATTCCCATGAATCACAGGTCGTACTCTATTTTTCGCGGACTATTATCTATTAATTATTTTTCACGGCATTTATCTGCGTACCACCGATGGTATGCGGACAACTTGTTAAGAAACACTGATTTAAAGCAGTGTTTCTCAATTGATCAGCTGGAGGATAATTTTGCAGTTTCTTGAAAGATAATCAGTAACTGCTATATGTGTGCTAAGCACATTAATATATTTGTTTTCTTGCAGAAAGCAAACCAACATTTAATATTAGTGGTTTGCGTTAGAAAGTTATGTAGTTTACTAGCTCCTGATACATTGTTAGTTGAGAAACACTGCTTTAAGGCACTACTTTTGTTAAAAATTTGGTTCTTTTTGTAAACTTGAACTTATGCTTTAAACAGTGTCATATTCAACTTCTTTTCAATACTCTATTACATGATTGACTTCTACAATACAGATATTCAAATTTCTTATACAGAAAAGAAAATGTAAACATCCATTTTCTTGTTTACTTATTTCTAATTGTATAAGACACTTAGTTGGTAGCAATATCAATCATTTTTCTTGAGATGAATTATATTTTAGAAACATTTATCTAAAATATTGTATATCGTTGTAAGTTAATATAAATATTTTGAATAACGCCCAGCTACCTAATTTAAAATTCCTTGTCGAATATATTTCATCTACATAGCTATACCAATTTTCAACAAGTCAATTTATTAAAATTCAAGTAAGATTTACCAAACAAAATCATATTGATTATTTTGCTTTAGCATATAATTAATTGGCTATCTAAACTTTCTCACAAAGTAACAAATATTTTCATTATAGTAAGATTATATTTATTTTCATATGAACTGGAATATTTAATATAAAGTGAATTGTGCAAACAATCATATATGTGCCGTTTAGAAACACAATTTAAATTGTTAAATTTAAGATAAATTAAAGCGGCTCCATGGACGAAAATTGGGGTGGGCCATCCTAACTTACAACTATATTTTATTGATACTATCTCTAGCATTGAGCAATGTTTAGCATTAAACAGCTATTCCAAAGGGAGACAGGGGCACCCCCCTATGATTAATGTTTTGCTTAAAATGTGCACAGGCAAATCTTTCATATACCAAATAATTCATTGTTCCTCAACAAGACCTCCGCAGGAAAAGTTTCCTAATTCACGGAAGATAATTAATAATTATTGATGTTTAAATTTCAGCAGAGGCGGCGTAAGGCGTGGGCGACGTGGGCCACAGCCCACGGCCTCGCGGTTTGAGGGGCCTCGCGATTTTAAAAATCTGTCTTCATTCGCGAGCAGAGGGCCTCGCAAAATGAATCTTGCCCACATAAATTTATAATCTTGCGCCGCCACTGAATTTCAGTCCTTTATTAGAGCAGTGTACGCACTAGCATTGTCATGGTGAAGGATGATCCGACGCTCTGGGTTGTTTTGTCGCAGCTCACACATGTTTTCTGGCAAACAAACGTTGTGTAGGAATCGAGCAGTTACCTTTCTTTGATTTTATAAAGGAAATGTAGCCATATGTTTGGATTTTGATAGAAAATTTGCGACCATGTTTTACGACGCATTGAACGGACGACTTTGGTTGGGTTCTCCTCATCTTGGAACACCAAAACAATAGACTGACGTTTCTTCTTGGGTTGATAAGAATAAATACAAGAGTCGTCACCACTGACGATACTGTACACTTTTTTGGAGCGGTCTCTGTTGAAACGATTCGGAGTTCTTCGGCACCAACTGACACGAACGGCAATTTGTTTCTCGGTCAACAGATACGCTATCCAACGAGAAACTAATTGTTTCAGATTCAGGCGCACAGCATTTACTTTCCTGAGTGACCGCTGATTTTGGTGCTCCTGGCTTATCGCTGGGATTTGTGCGTCCACGTTTGAATCCAGAGTACCAGGGAGAAATTGTTCATTGATGTGGGTGTTTCATTACCAAAAACAACAACCAACTCGGCAAAACATTGTTGTTGGGATAAACTTTTTCGTAAGTTGGAAAAAATTATCGCTCGGAAAGGCTATCGATTCAATTCCATATTTTTGAACACCTTACTAACTTTAAAAATTCACTGTGACTAAAGCACTTGTGTTTCGACGAAATTTTTAACACATGTCAATATAATGTTGATGTTAATTTCGAAACCATATGTTTAGTTACTTGCGAACCCTATGCGGCTGTATGCAAAATTAAAATGACAACCCTGGTAATTAGTGGTGCGCGGTAGAAAATTATATATTTTAGTGGTCCTTGCTTCGTTTTTGTTTGATTCATGTTATGACTACATACACGTATATCAAAGACATACGATTCGCAAAATTTTAGGCGATGCTTTGTATAATTTCATGAAAACACCAAATCTAATATTTCCAAACTTATAGCTTATATTTCCGTATTTTTTACTGGATGTGTTCGTAGAACAACTTGTACATACACATCCAGTAAAAAATAAGTGCTTTGTCAGAAAAATAGTACTGCCGAACCTAATTTGCTCACTTTGTATCGAATTCAATACAACTGTACTGAAACGGCAACCATGGCGCAGCATTAGTTAAACGCAGGATGTTCCTAACTACCTCACAAAACACCTATATATGGTATCTAGCTAAGCTTTTATTAACTTTCTACTCTATGAGAGCCAAAAAGTGTACTGATCAGACTTTTCTTGTATTAAACATTAAATACAGCGTTAAGTATTAATAATAATACTAAGTGAACAAATATTTACAATAATTAACTGAATACACATAATAAACAAAATTCCCTATATTCTACCTTAAATTAGCCCTCTTCAAATTAAACCAAATTCAATTACACACTTTACAATATTTTTTCCAATTGCCTTCCCAAATATTTAATATCCTAGCAATCTATAGCCCGAGATTTCTAGCCCTATCTTTCCTAACCTCTCATTTAGTAGGTCTACTCCCACTACTTGCTCCTCCTCCCTTTATATGTTCCTTCTATTCAACTCCTCCATTAGATGTTCCAATACCCTCAAACATTTGGTCACACTCCTCTCCTCCCTATTGTCCGCATTCCACCATCCTAGTTCTTCGCATTCATTGGACCACTAGTCCCGCGTCTCTTCCTTCCTACTACATAACCTACAGCTTCGGTTTTCTTCACATATCCAATATCTATTTCTCCTTTCCTCACTCCTGCGTTAAGCAATTGAATAAACACATAATGGTGTGTGGTTAGAGGAAAGATGATAACAAAAAATATTAAAGCTATAATTTTATAAAATCGTCAAATGCAAGTATCTAAATTAACTGTTTGTAATTTATTTTTGTTTTTTCATGTATTGAGTTTGTAGAAAAAAATAATTTTGTAGTCAAATTAGCTTTTTTGTAGATAGTATTGTCTTACTAAAATTGCTTAATTTGTATCGCGAATTCAGTACAACTGTAATGAGATGAGACGGCATCGCAAAAATTGGGGTTTTGGAGAGACAACCCTAACTTCAATAGGTTAGATAGGTTATGTTAAAATAAATCTATACAAATTATCACTTATTGTTATTGTTTCCATACACTTGTATATTATTGAACTTTGGAGCGCTCTCTATTATCTACTAGTTCAATAAGAAAAATATAGTAAATAATTTCTAGAGCACTATTTACAGAACTCTTTGCTGTACGTTGTTGATCGTTGGAATAATAATAATCTTTGTTTATCTGTAACTTCAGTATAATAATAATTCCATTTAATTAATACTATAGTGGTGCGCGTATAACTAATACAAAGTATAACTAATACAAAGTAATATCTTACATTATTTTGATAGATAGATAGATAGATAGATATGTTTATAGAAATAAGAACATGAATATTACAAAAAACAATAAAAACAGGTTCATTCAATACGTCAAATAAAAACATGATAATAAAATATGAACAATCATATTCCGAATGTGAGTAAAATTAGGATATATAAATAAAACAATTAAATAGACACATTCAAGAATAAATCTTGTAGCCTGACA
>WYDF02321286.1:0-14411 GCA_009867245.2 Adranes taylori
TCAGTTATACCTTCCCACTCTTTTACTAATCGTTGCCTGCCCCTCCCCTATTATAGTGTTTCCCAACTGAACTCCTCCTCCAATGTTACAAACCCTTCCTTTTTCCTCCATCATCTAGTTTTCCGATCTGATCACACCACAAACCATTAGCCTTTTTTTTTTCATACCCCTTTGCCCCTTCCAGCCATCACTCCCTACATTTCTTATTCTTCCAATACCCATTCTCCAATTGCACTCCTTCCTAACTTTCCTGCTATTTATACACTATTTCTCGTTGCATTACCACTTCCTCCCATTTCACTTCTTCTATCATACGCATCTTTTTTACTATCTTCCTTAACTCCTTCACTTTTTTCATCCCACACCCATAATTTAGCCCTTATCCACACTTCCTTATATCCTAATTTATACCTTTCCGATCCATTTCTGCTATCATTCGCAAATTGTCTTAACCGCTTTTGAATATCTCTTTCTTTCCTCGACAAATCATCATCTATAAACACTTTGCTGCCTCTCAGCATCCCTTTTCTTTCCATTATTTCTCTTTTGTCTTCCCACATTCTCATCCTCATTAAAATCGGTCTTCCCTTCGCTAGCACCTTTCCACTTCCCATTCTATAAAAATCTACCCATTCCACCTTGCAGCTCATCTTTCTCCATAATTCACTAATCTTCCTATTATCCTCTCCCCCTTCTTCCAGCCCATATATTATAATATTCTTCTTCTTTTCCACCCTTAGCCTCAATTCTTCCGCTTTCTCAAGTTCATTTACTCTCCGTTTCAGCTTATCCCTTTCATCTTTCCATATACCTTCCTTTTCTTTAACCTCTTTTCTCAAATTTTCGACATCTTGCCTAAACTTTTCTGCCTCCTCTCTTTGATACTTTAGCTCCGCTTTTATTACTTCCTGATCTATTCTCACTTTACTAATTTCCGCTAACATCTCCATTTCAAAACTAGACATTTCCTCATTCCTCGATCTTTTCCTCACCTGCCTTACTTCTTGTTCCATTTCCTCCCCAGACACCACCTCCCTTCCTTTTTTCTTGCTCCTCATTACAAACTCCTTTAAGCTTATTCTCTTACAAGTGTGACACAGTTCAGTGACACAGTTATTCACACGGGACAGTTGTCACCCAACTGATTCCTTTGCTATTTACGAGAAAACTAAATGAGTTTTAAATGCGACAGAGCATTAGCTGCACTACACTATCAAAAATATAACTGAGCACAGGACGCATCAAACCATCCAACTCTTGACTTTTGCAGTGAAATAGGACAGTAGGGGACGTATTTCACCTACGTGAGTAATGGACGGTTAATACTGACAGATTAGAATTTAGTGGAAATTGAATCAATTTTAATGACTGGTCCACTTCTATATAACAGCGAATTTTACAGTTTTTATAACAACAATACTTTCCACCTTTTTTCTATATTTTTTTAAATGACTCATATCACAAACACAAAATCTACTAACAATTACAAGTTTCTATTGCTTATACGTAGTCCAGAAAATTATGATGAATACTCTTTGCTTTAACCGAAATAAAATTTCAGTTTAATAACAAATGGTTACTCATAATTTTTATACAATGACATTTAAAATAGTACAAGAATTTGTTTACTTACCAGCTTAAATTACACGTTACAAAATGAAGGGTAATACTTACTCTTCTTTCAAATTAATTTGCAATATCAAGGGCACATAAATACACGTGAGGCCCGCTACTGAATGTATACTAAACGTTTATATTATAAGCTATATTTAGGGAAATATTAACCTTCATCCGGGCGTGCCCTCTTGTGTGGCACAAAGAGGCGTGCGACTGACAATTACCTCCACGCAGGATTCAAGATCTTTTTGTCAACAAATTAAATTCAATTTGATAAAGGAAAACTTACAATATTATGTATTAAAATGTTATATGTTTTATGTAAAAAACATGTCTCAATGTGTAAGTGGTAAACTAAAAATGTACCAAAACAATCGTATAATTTATAATTTCCATATCTTCTTGGAAGGTATTAAGTAAACGCTAAGACAATTAACTCCTTAGAAAACTGTAGGATATATTTATAATTAAAAAATAAAAATTCAAAAGTTTATAAAAGCATTGGTATGTTTATAAAGTAAACTGAATTTGAATGATTGCTTTGTTTCTAAATAATATCAATCAAATATCGATGAACATGACGCGTATTTATTGTATAAAATCAAAACACGTATATCAAAAAATATTTTTCCAATATTTCGTTTTCACCTAAAAAATTCGGTTTGACGCTGCGAGTTATTTCATTCGCATATATTGGAAAGTATTTGCACGTTCCATACGTTTTGAACACACATGCATATATACTTATGAAATATAAACAATTTTCTATCACTACACAGAATACTGAAGGGGAAAACCTAATATTTTGATACAGGAATCAATTTTTCTATACATATTCTCATATTCTAAGAGAATATAACTTTTCATCATTATACATATTGTTATTGTTAAATTATACACCGACTGGATAGGAGGACCGTGACAGGGATTGGTCTTTCCCTAGAATAATACCTAAATTCTACTTTACAATAATTTACAAATTTAACCCACCCGACTGTCCGAAAAAAAAAACAACGGATCTTTCTGCAAGTGATTTATTCAATGTAAACCATAACACTGAAATTAAAAAAGGTTAGTAAAACTAGCATAATAATAAAACTCAACTATTATTTAATATTTTCATGAATAAACTAATTCCCATATCGATGCTGTAGATTAGCAGTCTCGTACGTGAAACACAATAATTTTTAAGGAGCTAAAAAAACTAGCTAAAGAAACTCCGTTGACATCAACAACTAAAATTGATTTAATGCCTTTCAATTAAATTACGCATATCAAAAATTATGTTTCAATTATACGGTTAGTATTAAACCGACATACGAGGTTACGGATCAAATAAATTAAGATTTGCTTTTGACTTACGAGTTTACAGCAAAAGAAATTCCACAAACAGTAAACAACTAGTTAATATATGGAGTGAAAGGAGAAAAAACTATTAGAATGAAGTACTACAAATCAAGCGATACTATGGTTAAAATAAATGTTTACTCTATTAATTTAGCTTCATTTAGAAGAATATTAAACGACAAATTTGAAGTTTAATATAAAAAATTTGTGGACGTGATCGCCACCCCATCTTTAATATACTAGTCCTATGTTTCGTTATATCTGGCATAAAACAAAAGTTGACCGTTTAACTTTGACTCCTTCAACTTTAACTTTGTCACCTTATAATTCGTCTATTAATTTCAATTAGCGCAATATTTACTTGCATGACCTAAAAATCACCTACCCATTAATCTCTCGGTATTTGCCAACGGTGCAGAGAGTTCTGCTTCCGACTTGCCATGGCCTATGATCGCTCTTGACTCTTTTCTTGACTAAGTTCCAAAATAGCAGCCTGGCGTGCAAGACCGACGCCCTACCTAATGTAGTTTTATCAGTTGTTTAATCTGCGTATGAACTGTTTTGATCTGATTTAAACTGATTTGATCTGCTTTGGTCTGATTTGAACTGATTTGAACTGATTTGAACTGATTTGAACTGATTTGAACTGATTTGAACTGATTTGAACTGATTTGATCTGATTTGATCTGATTTGATCTGATTTGATCTGATTTGATCTGATTTGATCTGATTTGAACTGATTTGATCTGCTTTGGTCTGATTTTAACTGATTTCAACTGATTTGAACGGATTTGAACTGATTTGAACTGATTTGAACTGATTTGAACTGATTTGATCAGCTTTGGTCTGATTTAAACTGATTTGAACTCATTTGAACTAATTTATACTCATTTGTACTGATTTGCACTGATTTGATCTGATTTTAACTGATTTGATCTGACTTGATCTGACTTGAACTGACTTGAACAGGTTTGAACTGATTTGATGTGTTTTTATCTACGCGTTTTCGTTTTTTCGCTTTGCCGCGGTCAGCGATATGACCTAACAAAATTTCACGAATATGTGTTTCCTTAATCCTTGTCCCATTCTCCCGTATTCACGTATTCACGTATTCGCATATTCGCGTATTCGCGTGTGCGCGTACTCTAGGACACCCGTCTTCCTGCATTAAGTATACAAAATCACGCGCGAATTCGAATGCAAGTTTGTGTCAAAATTTGAAGGGTTTATTTTCCTTATTCCCACGATCCAGTAATCCCGTGTTCTAGTATTCGCATGTTCTTGTATTAAGTATATAAAAACACGCACGTAATCAAATGCAACATTGTGTTAAAATTTCAAGAATATGTATTCCCGTATTCCAGTGTTCCTGCTACCGGTTTCCCGTATTTTGGTTATACTTTCTTCTTGTCTGGAATAAATGCAATGTTGTGTCAAAATTTCAATCGGTAGAGTAATTTTCGGATTTTGCGAACAAATATAAGGAAGTTAATTTTTATAAACAAGATTTATATGTATAAGTGATATTTACAATAGATTTTAAAAGCAAAAACAATTGTGAATCACATAATAGCATATGTACATAATTATGTGTTGTGCGTAGCATTTCCGTACAACAAATGAAGATTTTTTAAAGTTACTAGAGCTTATATATTTTAAACTATAAGACTTAGACCCATTAAATGTGATATCATTGTAAAGCAAATCACAAGTGCTACCAAAATATAAGAAAATATATAGGATATTACTAAAAAGTTTTTGAAATTTTTTTTATTGCTCAAAATCGGTTCAAAAATTTTTATTTTTATTGCTCAACTATTCATTCAAAATTTTTTATTGCCGATCCAAAATTGAGGTCCCTCGTCTCATATTTTCGGTTTTACCGCATTTCTACCAGCCTTGCAAAATCTTAGGTTGCAAATTCGTACTAAATTAGCGCATACGGTCGAAATTCGCGCGTCTCTTTCATTAAATTTACAAACATCATAATTACCTCTCATGTGTTGGAGTATTAAATTTCTTCCCCACAGGTTTCTCTGTCAACACACCGATGTGGTTTCTCGTAGGTTTCTCTGTCAACATACGGCAGAAATTGGCGTAGTTACTTTTATAGTTTAAATTTTATATAATTAACTAAATTCACGATACGTAATTCTCTATAATGTTTAATATTCTTTAATATAAACTGTTTCTTTAATTAATACAAGACAATTGAAAAATAACCCAATTTAGGGAGTTATTGCTATAATAGACGGTATGAAATCATTGAAATTTCTCTTAACAAATTACATTTTTCTATGACATGGTCATAGACAATTATAAGCCATTATAGATATATGCCGTTATAGACGATCACTTCAATGGAGTTTACATACAATTCTAGATTTTAGTAAAAAAACTAGACAGACATAAATGGGTGTTGGAAGAAAACGTGATCGTGGTCAATACATAGCATTGCTTGAATCTCCAGAGAATAGTATTGGAAAAATATTACAACTTGTTAAATCGATGGAGGTTAAGGTTCTGTGGACATAGCCTATAGCTTTTGGGGATGTCCAATATATATTAGTAATAGAAGAAAACGCCGAACCGAATTTAGCGCAAATGGCGTTCGAAGTTGAAAACCACAGCTCTGATGCAAATTGACAAATTACTAATTTTGTATTAAAAAGACTAAATTTAACCAAATTACTAAATTTCTAAATTTTGTATTATCCTGTTGTATATATAGACAACAGGAGAAGCAAATATCCTATCAAAAAGCGATGATACGTTTCTACCGAAAAAGCGTCACCTCATCGTGCTTTCCAAAAGAAGCTTGATAAAATGAGCTTGAATTAAATGAGAACAGAAATTATTTGTTTAAGTATGTTTTTAGTTTTATATATATGTCTATCTAATTAATATTACTTTTAATAAAAATGTTGAATTAAAAAAACATATTTAGTTTTGCAAAGTTTTCCGAAAGCATTCGTTTAATTTGTATTTGTATTTGTTTCGCGTAATGTGGGAAAATTACAACGAAGATAAGAACAAACTTAGAAAGGACATGATTAAAGATAAGTCAAGGAAAAGGAACGAGGAGCAGATACAATGTTAAAGATTTAAAAAATGAAAAGAGATTTGGGAATACCTGAAAGAAAAGTGGGTAACAGGAAAAAATGGGAGTGAATGTATGATAGTGAAAAAAATGGGCAAACTAATGTGGGTTGGTAAAGATGGAGATGAGGTGATTGAAAGTAATAGGATGTAGTGAATTGAAGATTACAGTACAGGTGGAGTAGTAGATTAAGGTGATATAGAAGATACAGCAGAGGAACGGGTGGAAGAGCAAATAAAGGGAATGAGGAAAAGAAGTGCAGAAACGATGGCTAGAGTTTCAAAAGAATGAAGATGGCGTAAATGAGGTAGTAAAGGGATCAAGAGATTCTGGAATGCTAGGAATAAGATGTTGTTTGCTAGAATTGTAATAGTACAATAGAGAAATACATGAAAAGGAACAATATAATTGGTGTAACACAGAATGGATACGTGAACAGGAGTGGAATAATGGGTAACAAAGTAGTATTAAACTACTTGGTAAATCATAAAGCTTGGCAAAGAAGGAAGATGTATTTAACATATTTTATTTGAAATTAGCATCTGATAACATTCAGAGGGAAATTTTATTGATAAATGTGAGAAAACTAGGTCTATAGAATTATTTATGAGTGTGAGAGAGTTATATGAAAAAAAGTGAGGGCAAGGATGAAAGAGAATATTTCTGATTGGCTAGATATGCCCTTTAAGTGGGACGTCGTTCAATATATATTTGTCAGATTTGGAAGAGGTTCTGAGGAAAGGGCAAGTTGGTGCTATAGTGATAGGAAAAGAAAAAAATATGGCCATTAGATGATTGAGATGATTGAAATAGTAAACAAGTTTGTGAGCCAAAGAAGAGACAGAAATTAATGCAGAAAAAGCGAGAGTAATAAAATTCAAAAGAAGGGGAAGGAACAGGAGGAAGGGTAACATTTTCTTGAATCGAAAGAAAACAGAAAGTGTAAAATATTTCAAATACTTAGGATTTATTTTGAGGTACAGTGTAAGTTGCAATGAGCACGCAAATATGGTGGTGGAAAAAGCAAGGGTAACTATGGACAGGTAAAGATGTGTGTGAGCAAGAGGGTTTGGAGATTCAATAAAGACGAGGTTAATGATAATAGATCTCTGTATTAGAATTATATTGCTATATAGGGTTAAACTGTGGGGTATAAGGAAGAAGCTGAAAATTGGGTGAGTTATTGTGGGTATGCTTAAGAGAATTTTGAGAGTTGAAAGATCAACATCAGCAGAAATAGTAAGGTATTAATGTTGTCAATTTAAATGTTGGAATAAGACAACGGGGAAAGTTGTACCATATGAAAGAAAGGTAATGAAGATGAAAGTGATAGAATTGTAAAAAGAAGTGTTTTGGTTATTTAAGAAGATGGAAAGGAAAAGATGACCATAAATGAATAGAAAATGGACAGAAAAGTGCATACTAAAGTATAAACTGATCGCGTGACAATGTGAGATGCAGTTTGAGAAAATATGAGATGCGGAAGACAGAATAAATGAAGCAGAAATGAGAATGAACGATATAGAAATGCAGGAAAGATGGATGACGTTTAAAGACAGCAAATAAAATAGAGAATATCATGACTTGGGATAGTGTACCGAAGTACATGATAGTCCCGTTTATAACGGATGAAAAACGACTAATTGCGTGGTTTGGGTGCAGGTCCAGAAATGAGTAACAGAGGCGGCAAGCTTAGAAAAATTATCGTTATTAGATATAAACATATGTATAAAATATGTAGGAGAGCTGAGGGAAGAGGGATCATTGGACGAATTCATGTACCAGAATGAGTTGGAGTGACAAAGAAAGCAATATAACGGAGAGTGTAAGAGTATGTTTGAAAAATATAAATAAGTCATAAGAAATATAAGAATAATTGAAATAATCATAGAGAAGAGAAGGAATAGAGAAAGCCATTGAGGGGATAAAATAAAGGTAAGGGTAAGATTTACTTACTCCTTCCAGGAGAGCAAAAGATAGGGTTAGGGTATATTTTTTGTGTTGTAATTCTTTTGTAATCTCTTTTGTAATTTTAGATTAAAGAATTTGGAATTAATTGTATTAAAAAATTTTATTTTGAATGAATTAAAATGTATTGTGATATGTTGTAATTTTTAATATAGTCTCGCATAACATGGTTTTATTTACGACGGTATTTTCTAGAGCCTAAGTAGCGTGTTGTAGTAGGGTTGCCTATAATTTACTTGACTAGTTATTTCTCAATATATTATAATAAAATTTGTGCGAAGTCGCTGGGTGTATCCTGAAACATTCACCAATTTAGATCAGGTTGAAGAAATTGCGTGGCTAGTACAAAGAAATGATACAACTGAAACAATAAATTTTACATCAACTTTTTAAATTGACCTCAAAGCATATCTATGCTTGTAAAATTTTATGAAAATATGACACACATAAGTCCAACTTGTTGTAGACATTTTTGTCTGCATATGAGTTTTACTTTTTGTGTAAAAGAAATAATTCAATCGAAAATAAAAGTATTCTGTAAGATTCCCGTTTCTCAATGCTTCGATGCAGGTAATATTTGCTGTTCGAATCTTATCGAAAGAAAGGCTTATAACATTACTTTGATGGTGCTCAATTCCATTACGAATTCGGGCCATGTGTACTACAGAGTGTAGCCAGGCGTCTCTCCGGGTAGCCAATTGTATCCCGTTTCGTGCTCCTAGCATCCGTGGGTCCTCCCCTGCATTATCCAGCCATCTAAGTTTAAGGAAGCCCACGGATCTTCTATCTACAGGACTTGAGTTAAGAACTTTTCTTGGCACCCGCTGATCTCCCATTCTCTGGACGTGACCGCGCCAACGTAGTCTTCTTGCCTTGATGCCTGACAAGATGGATGGAGTATTATAGAGGTGTTCCCGTCCTTTATTGGTTTTTATTCGCTACTCATTGTTTTCGTGTACAACACCAAAAATTTTGCTAATTTCCTCTCCTAGACGCACAGTAGATTCTCCTCATTTTCCCTGACAGTCCAAGTTTTTGAGCCATGTAAGACCACTGGCTAGATAATGGTTTTATGCAGCAAAGCTTTAATTTTGAAAAGACAAGGGAAGAGTTCGCTTTGATTTCGCGGGTACTTCGTTGTCGTGTATTAGGATGCCTCCCAAATACTTTCGTGCATCTGCACTTTGGTAACATTTGAATTTGTCAGTGTTCCGCCATCTGATTCAGTTCCTAGTGTTTATCATATATTTTGTCTTATTCCTGTTGACATTTAACCCCATTTTCTTAGCTTCTTTCTCGAGGGTTTGTAGGGTCTCCAGCACAAACCCTCGGTATCTAATTTAGTTAGCTAATGTGTGTGGATAATGCAGCAATGACGTCAGCAACGACGAAACATTAGGATGTTCTATTAAATATTGTGCCCCCCGCATTTGTTGCTTATTTCATAATGATTCCAAAGCGATGTTTAACAGGGTACCTGATAATGACTTCGCTTGTTTCAGGCCATTGTAGGTGTCAAATTGCATGAAACCTATCTCATGCACCTTGACTCTACTCTTCGTATAGACCAACGACATTCGTACCAACTGTCTCAGTTTCAGTGGTATATCAAGTTCCTGTATCTGGTAGAGCTGCTGGTGGGACATACTGTCGGAGATGACTTTAAAATCGACATACAGCTGGTGGTCCGTTACATTCTATTCATAACACTTCTCCAGAATCTGTATGGTCTCTTTTATGTATAGGTACAATAACTGATATATTCCATTCCTCTCGCATTTGCTCTTTTGATGAAATGTTATCAGTAAGGTTCATAAACACGGCAAAATACAAAGTGGCGCAAAAGCACATCTTATCGGAAAACGTTCTCATTTTCAGAAATGGCGTCTTGCATCATCGTGGGTTAATGAAGTAAACATAACAATACAAATAGACAAAGTATGAAGCTCAACGATCCCCTAGAATGCAGAAAAATTCCGTCATAATATTTGGCTAAGTGAATCTGGGTCAACATGGATTTCGTCGTCGATCACATGCCCCTATGGTACCATCTGAGTGAGTATTGCGGCGCTCAGTCGATCCCTTCGAGGAGAAAGACTCAACGCCAGTGAGATATAGAGTCCAGTTGTGGTAGAGTCCGGAGTAGTCTCTCGATCTAGAAGAATATTGGTGTTGCGATGGCAGATTTCCAAGAAGAGGCTCAAACATCAATTAGGCGACGGGCCACGCAATTGGGCAATAATAGACGTTAAAAGATTTTAGTGAAAAATTTGAAGATATTTCCTTATAAAATATGAACAGTGCTTCTGCATGAGAGCTCATGCAGAAGCATTTAATGTGAAAAAAAATTAAGAAAAGCAGTATGATGTTTATAGAAGAACATCATAACATAATCACGATCCTGCTTTAATATAGAATAAATTTTGTAACATTTGTATCCTATAAATTAATCCTTGTTTTGAAGTTGGCTCTAATTTTACTTTCAAAATATCTCCCAACTAGTATTGGTACTCCTAATGCGTTGGAATTTCTTTACAATTTGCCGAATTTTCTATCCAATTTTTAAAATATGTTTGAGGAATCCAATACCTGAATAAAATTGGCACGGTGATTAAAATAAACCAATCCAAAGTGCCTCATATCCTGGTAACAGAAAATTGCGATAACACTGAAAAGAGATGAAAGTCACGATGGCGCCTGTTTGTTGTTGCATTTGTTTCTAGCATTACATGCGAAAACGTTATATGGAAATCGAAATATTATGGAAAAGGGATGCGAAGTGGAAAACGGATAGAAAAAGCCTTGTTGTCGCGACACACAAAATGCACGCAATGTATACATATTCGCGACGCTAACAGTGCGTAGAGATTGCGTTGCGTACATGCATTTTTTATATGCGTTAAAAATCAATTCGTCGAAAGGGATGTTCAATGGTATAACTTGCATATAAGCGGAGTGCATCCTGTTTTGATAACTATTTGACGGTAGATGTACATTTTGGTAACAACATTATTCAATAAATTACACAATATTGTAACGAATATAAATGAAATTATTTTAATTTCGTAACATTCAACACACTTCCTACATCACTTCCTGCACCAGGATTTTTCCCTGTCCATTCTTTACTTTCCATACCATACTTCATTTACACCATTGGATAAAGGCTTTAATACACTCTTATTTAAATAGCCACCTATTTCCGTCTACAACCTCTCAGGCCTGGCACAATTATTCTTTTTGTCTCCTCCTTCAATTCTTTGAGTGTTATAGCCTCTGAATTTCCCTCCTCTCCTGATTCAGATATCCCCATTCTCCATTATATTTTTTGCCTTATTCCCTCTACCACTCAATTCTGTCTTACATTTTTCTTCCAATTCGCTCAACTTTATCAAACATCTTCCTCTTCCTACTCCCAAACCAGCAATGACGTCAGCTCAAATACTTGAGCTACTTGCCAGCTCAAGAGCTACATGCCATACTCTTTAAACTACTACTTGCTTCTATTTTGTTCAAGATTTTTTATCTTTTCCAGTGCCTCATATATGCTTCCCACCTAACCCCATTTAAGTTGTTTGAGCCTCGGTGTCATTGTTATTTTTTTCCTTCATTTCAAATATACATTTCCATTTTCTTCTTCCCCTTTGCTCACCATATAGTAATTCCTTAAAATTCACTCAGATTTCATTATAAAGTGGTCAGCCTCCATCCTATTTCTTAACCTTACATATTTTATTGGCATCCATGTCCTCTAAATATTAACTCTTCATCCCAGTATCTATTCATACATCTGTTCACCACAGTCAATTCCTTCTTTTACATTTTACATAACAGCCACTTTCCGTCTCCATATGTCATTTTATCTATCGGTTTCCTTTCCACATATTCCTCTACCACCATACGTGAGCCTCCATTCACTCCAATCATCGCATTCCAGTCTCACAGTATCGTAACTAACTCTAATAAAATATAGGCATTTTTAACCCATTGTGCAATAAATATTGACAACTTATGTTATGGTCTTTTATCAGCCTTAGGACATTTGTCTTTGGGATAAGGGATCTTGAATAAAGGTAAGTTTTTCGTAATTTGTATGTACAAGCTCTTCCAGGCACCCCCCCCCCCCTACCATCCCTACCATAGGGATTTACAATATAAAGTCAATATGGTGTCCGACTGAATCGAAACATAATTGGGAACGGCAGATTGTTGATTTTGACTATGTGAACTTGAGATCACATAACCCTACACAGCACTGTCCATCGGGTTTAAATTTGGTGATCATGGAGCACATTCCGCTCGTCCCCTACGATCAACTCTAGCCAAGGATATACATGAGCCTATGTATTATAATTTTAGAGATACGCATGATGAACGTGACAATGAGGGATTATAGGTGTTATGGAGGTGTGCAAACAGTAGATTTGAGACTAGAAAAAAAAACACAGGAATTATAATATATGGGACCAAGCATGGTAGAAGTCATAGTGAGGACATATTAGGGTAATGGAGGAGTATAAACTGTAGACTTGAGAGAAGCAAAAGATAAATAGGAAGCTAAAAATAATGACATATGTGATGAACCATGATGGAGGTGATAATAACCATTTACAGGTGGCATGGAGAGGTAAAACCCTTGACTTGAGATAGGTAAAAACATAGAAGAACCTAAAAATTATAATTTATCCAAGCATGATGTAGGTGACTATAAGATATTGTAGGTGTTATGGGGGCTATAAACAGTTGATTTGGGATAGGAGAAAAACAGACAGGGGCTTAAAATTTATATATTATGCGATGAAGTATGATGGAGGTAAGAGTGCGGTTGTATGTGTTATGGAGAAGTATAAACTCTGGAGTAACGATAGGCAAAGGATAGTCATGAGCTTAAATATTATAATTTGTGAGGTGAATCATGATGAAAGTGACAATGAGAACGTTCGGTGTTATGGAGGTGTGTAAACAGTAGAGTTGAGAAAGTCAAAAGGCAGACAGGAACCTAAGAATTATGATTTATGACACTAATCATGGTAGAAGTAGTAATGAACACTTATAGGTGTTATGGAGGGTTAAAAACAGAAATCTTGAGAAAAGTAAATAATAAACAGGTACCTAAAAATGGTAACTTAAGTAATAACTGTAATGAAAGTGAGAATGAGATTTTTTAGGAGTTACGGAGAGTAAAACAATTGATTTTACATAGGAAAAATCCAGAGAGGGTCATAAAACTTATATATTATGGGTGAAGGATGACGTAGGTGACAATAAAATTGTATTTTTAAGTGGAACTATAAAGAGTAGAGTTGAGGTAGGCATAGGACAGACATGAGCCTAACTAGTACAATTTAGGAGGTGAAGCATGATGCAGGTGACACTGAGAATTTATAGGTTTTATGGAGGTGTCTAAACAGTAGAGTTAAGAGAGGCAAAAGACAGACATGTACATAATAATTATACTTTGTGGGAACAAGCATGGTAGAATTGATAGTGAGGAGTTATAAGCCTTATGGGGGAGTATAAACAGCAGAATTGAGGGAAGCAAAAGACAAAGAGGAAGTTCAAAATTATAACTTATGTCATGTATCATATCACCTCCAAGGATCTAGGTGACAATAATAATTTACAGGTGTTATGGAGGGGTATAAACTGTTGACTTGTTGGAAGTGACCCTGATGGAAGTGACAATTAAGATTTATAAGTCTTGTGAAATTGTAAAAACAGTAGAGTTGGGATTTGCAAAGGACAGACAAGAACCTAAACGTTATATATTCTGATGACGAAGCATAGTGGAAGGAACAATGAGAATTTATAGGTATCATGGAAGTGCCTAAACAGTAGAATCGAGTTAGGCAGAAGACAGTGTTTTCCAAATGGGTTTGTTTATAAACCGTGCAATGAGAGATATTGGCGGATCGATTGGTCAAGTAGTTACACACTTAGCCAGTGAGCAGCTCCGCTGCTTGAACACCTAACGGTGGAGGAGGTGAGAAGGTAAATCAGTAGGATTATGAAAGGGCGTGCGGCAGGACCAGATAGGATTCCGGTGGATGTATGGGAGCGCTTGAATGAAGAGGGAGTATGTGCGTTGTCAAGAAGATTTAACAGTATATGGATGGGGATGGTGACCGTACCAGAGGAGTGGAAGAAAGGTGAAATTGTGCAGGTGTACAAGAGAGGTGAGAAAGGGTGAATGGGAGGGAGGGAGGGGTGGAAGAATAAGCCAGCAGGAGGAATAAATAATATTATACTGGTATTTCCTTCTCCCAGGAAGAGCAGTAGGAAGTTTGTTTATTTGTTTATGATTTATTAATTTTTTTCTTTAGTGGTTGTGTTTAGTTAAAAATAGTTAAAGAATAGTTTTTTTAGGTATAGACTTAGT
>WYDF02321297.1:0-14410 GCA_009867245.2 Adranes taylori
GACAGATTTATAAAATCGCGAGGCCCCTCAAACCGCGAGGCCGTGGCCCACGTCGCCCACGCCTTACGCCGCCTCTGTTGGTATGGCCGACAGGTTGCATTATGAGGCAGGTTTCAATATATGTGTACACTTCCTAACTGTCTTTCTGTTCTCGGGTTTACCGCTTCGTTTATGATTTTGAGCAATATATTATTTTCTGCCTTTAAAGTACGTCAATCATTTCATCAATATTTTGCAACCTTTTTCAGTCAACCCTCTTTGCTTTCAATTTAATTGTTATTGGTATATGATCTGCTTTTATTCTATTTTCAATTTCTACATCAATACGACTATCTATTATATTATCGTCTACCATAATATCAATTTATAAAATGGTAAAAAAAAAATTGAATTGGTTGCCAAGCAATTTTTAAAACAACCGAATTTTTTTGCAATTGTCTCGTTCATGTTTCAAGAGCTTAAAACGAACTTTTTTAGTTTTTATCTTTACCGGTGCACGTTTGGTGTCCATTTTAGTTCCGTCGTTTACGCACATTTATGCGATTCTGAACATTTACAAAACATTAATTTCTTCAAATTTTGTTGATACGAAAGCATATCATACATTTTAGTTCAAATTGAAGTTGATTCGGATTTGAAATGGATTAAAGTAAATAGTAATCAAACGGGTTTTTACCGCGTCATGTATGAGGATAAAATGTGGAACACTTTAATCCAAACATTAAGAGAAAATCACACAATCTTTACCGCTGCCGACAGAGCAAGTCTTATTGATGACGCATTCACTTTGTGCAGGTAATATACTTAAATTAATTATACTTATTAAGCGCGATTTGTATGCTACACATTATGCCCTAAACATTTGCGTCCGCGCGACATCGGAATGAGACGATTGTTATTTTAAGATAACATCTGTTTTCGATGTTGAAATAAAGTTTTCAGCCAACGCGTTTTCAGATCTGCGTTTTGAGTAACTACTATGGGGACCAAGAATAAAGACGTGTCAATTTTCATGTAAATATTTCAGCTGTAGATGACGTATGAAATATGGGATAAAAGTTTCTCTTATAATAATGGGTAAAATTGCAGAGTATGGTGCCATTTCACCCAGTATTATAAGAGATCATCAGTATCTTTTTATTAGGAGTATCCCCGTCATAACATTTGAAAGACTACGACATACTCACTAAGCCACTTGCCGCGTGATGCTAAAAATGAAAATTCGTTTTATGAATTATTAGTTTTTGAATACAATCAGCTGTTCATTTGTAGATGAAATTGGAAATTGACGTTTTTAATCAGTTATTGATATAGATATTACATATTACAACACCCTTAATGAGAAGTAGGTATGATGAGGTAACATTCAACCATCTATAGAGATATTAACTGCAGTGAAGAAAGACTATAGAGTCATTGGACCCCTTAAACACGCTGTTTTCTTTAGTCATGCAGATATCCTGCATACTAGTTACAATAAATAGGATATATAGGGAATCTACTCTTATGAAAAGCAAAAATATGTGACAGAGTAGTCATTGAAGCTCAACTTCTCAGCGATATCTTCTCAGCTCATCTTCTCAGTTCATCTTCTCTTAAATCTCGAAAAATATTTATGGTTTTTTTAACATTCCAAAAATATTTAGGGTCCATTTGAGAGATATATCGTTTATAAAAGTCGGAAGCCATGTACTTAGCTTGGTATTTTAAATTTACAAAAGATCCATAGTCTGTTAGAGATTTGGAGATTTAGTACCTTAAATGTGTCTTCTTTTCATATACCACTTTTTTCGGTTCAGGAGAAAGTTAGAGCTAACGTAATATGCGATTGGAACAAAATTATTAATAACCGTATAAATAAGGTCATAAAAGGTCATACATTCGTTAAATGATTAATGGAAATCGAAGTAAAAGTTTTCAAATGTCAGTAAAGAGGCAGACGTCCTATCTGTGTCACCTAAGTTTAGATCCAAGGACAAGTCCAATGTTATTACAAAAAAACCAGACGAAGAAGAGAACCCTTGTATCAAAAATTGCTTTGGAAAAGATTCAGAAAATTAGTCGAGTCACTCTCCTTCTAAGCGGGAGATATATTATTACTCACCACCACCGAACCACGCTCATGATTATACCATACATAATGAACAAGATTACAGTCACCTCTGACAATGATTTTACTGAGTTCCGTAAGATAGGCTACCGGTGTACTACAGTGTGCTTCATACACAGAACTAGATGAGGCTGGAGCAATATAAGCTGCCCACATGAGAATTCTTTCATTACACACTAAGATTACTACGAAAACCTGCTCAATTCCTGAAGCCACAGGAAATATAGTTGAGACACTTCTTTACTGCAATTAATACACCATCGCCTTTTTTCTTGTCACTGTTTGATTCGTTTCTATTTCTTCTGCATATTTTGTAATTATCCAAATTCAGTGACCATTTTTAAGATTACTGCACTGCCATGTTTCGGTTAAGCAAATTACATCGAAATTGGAGCCACATTTTATTGAAAATCTTGCATTTAGTTCTTATAGCCCTTGTGTTTCGTAATAAATATTCAAAGAATTGCCCGTGATTGTTAGTTTTCCTGACGTGTATTGACTTTAGATACAATTTTAGGGATTTTATTGATGTAAAGGGTGTTTAAACTTAATTCAACATTTAAGGATCTCGCATTTAATTGTTCCCTCAGGTTATCTAGGTACTTTCTTTGGAATACTGGTTTGGTCCAAAAGAATTTTAATTTTATTAGCCTTGAACCGGATGATAGAATCGGAGTCAGAATCAAAATAATTTTCATAGGCCTATACTTTCCTGAAACCTTCTTACCCACCCGTTTCAATTTGTGCACTCTAAAAGGTTCAGTCAAAGAATTTTAGTCGCAGCCTTAGATAACAAATTATTTGCAAATGTTATATATTATAATATTGTATGAATGCGTTTGCCGCTGATTTAATTCTTCTATTATACTATTTTGAATAACTAGAGACGAATTGTTTTAAATGTTTACATTGTTGTGTTTGTTTTCTAATGTTGAATCTTGTTATTCAGAGCACAAATAGTATTGTTTAGCGATTCAATTTTACTGAGCAGATTGATATACCAACACTCATATTATCCATCTTGACCCTAACATCATCAATCGTGTAAGAGGCTATTATAGTCTGCGAAGAAGTTTCTCTACTAACATTATTTCCCGGAGTAGAAGTATTGTCGAGAACAGGCAGAATAATTGACATTAATTCTCATGACCAATATGTATTTTTTCTTTTCGTTTTTAAAGGAGATGAATATGTAATCGTACTACTATTAGTACTGCTTCTTGTATTTCTCGATTTGTAATTATTATATCTATCATACGAATCGATATAATATGTAATCTGTACTGAATCTATACGAATCTGTACTGAATATGTAACCATACTATTACGCGGAATGTTAATTTCGCATATAGCTACATGGAGGGCGCAAATAACAAAACACATGGTTCACCCAGGGAGACATTAATGATACATGATGAGTTGGGCGCGAAAAATAAGTTTCTTGTTGGATCCTGCATCTGTTGACCAAGGAATAATTGGCGCCTTGTGACAGTTGGTCACAAGGCGCCACTGAATCGTTTCAACAGAGGCCGGTCCAAAAATATGTACAATATCGAGTTAGTGGTGACGAGTCTATACATGATCGTTAGTGGATTTATTCTTATGTACCCGAGAATAAACGTCAGTCTACTATTTGGGTGTTTCAATATGAGGAGAACCCAACCAAAGTTATCCGTTCCCGCAGTGTGTCGAAAAAGATGGTCGCAACTTTTGTATCAAAATCCGGACATCTGACTGCTACAATTCCTTTACAAAATGGAAGGACGGTAACTGCTGATTCGTATACAACCGTTTGTTTGCCAGAAATCATTTCGGAGCTGCGAAAAAACAACCCACAGCATCGGATCATCCTTCACCATGACAATGCGAGTGCTCACACTGCTCGGCAAACATTTGAGTTTTTGGAGTAAACAAACATCGAATTGCTTGATCATACTCCGTACATCATTGACTTAATTCCTAACGATTTTTTTACATATACCGTCATCAAGAATGCACTGCGTGTTCAACGATTTCACTCACCTGAAGATGCAGTCGGTGCTTTCCAAATGACCATTTCGACCATACCCATTGAAGAGTGGAATAAGTGTTTTAACAATTGGTTTGAGCGAATACAAAATTGCATTCACAATGGTGGCAAGTACTTTGAAAAATAATAAAGGACTGAAATTTAAATTATTGCTTTTTGTTAAAGCTATATGCAAAATTAAAGACATCCTTCATATTAATACTACTTTTGTGTTTCTCGATTCCTAATTTTATTATTATATCTGAAATAAATGATAGCATTCAGTGCAATTCACCAGAAATTAAATGATTGTTACTCCTATAATAGTTTAGAGGTAACTAAATGATCTTACACAAAATAGTCTCGCTGCTTTCGAAGTTCCCATAGATTACGAAATAAATTAGAAATTGTACTAATTTTAAATATATACTTGCCTTTCAATTCAGCCAATACAGTAGCCATTACTATGTTATTAATCTGCATTCAATAAATATATTACAATTACGTGTACGACTTTTGACTTAAAAATTGCTGTGGTTTGATCTAAAAAAAATGGAGGGGATTTCCCCTTCAATTTCTTTGCCTGTAGTTAGATTAATCTCATCGATATTTTTCATCAAACCACTGCAACTTTAATTCAAAAGTCTTGTCAGAGTCCATTTTAACTTTTTTTCTATTCCCTCTTTACAATCTGGAAATGGACGGTTATGTTTTTGCATTAAAAATCTTTGTAACTAAATAGTTATCTAACGAAAATGTATTTTAATTACTATTTTACTTAATCTATATACGTAAGAAATAGCTAGTTTACTAAAAACCTACAAATGTTGTCTATGAATTTCGAAACTCTGCCGTTCGTGTTGTGTAGCTGAAAAATCGAATATAGTTCTCGTATGAACTGCATCATCACATGATTTGACACATTTTCATAATTATTTAGGAATGAACGTTTTCAGGCTTATATCATGCACCAACTTTAATTCTCTTTTAATGTCTATTAAGATAACAGAAGAGAACATTTTTATTTACATCTGTTACTTTGAAGTTTTCGGCAGCCTTGTTGAGTCTGTTATTATTTTTGACCGCCATACAATTAAGTATTCCTGTAACAAGACATCTCACTTGGACTTGATGTAAGATTATTATGGCTGTTTAAAGATAAAAGCGTGCTTCACAGACAAAACAATTTGAACACGTAATTAAATTATAATTATTTATATTTGTACTATTACTTCTTATATTAGGTTTTACGTACTGTTTTCTCTAACAATATCTTAGGGTACGAATAGCACAAGTCTGTAATCCACGATTGATTTACACGATGGTCATTTATATAATGAATTTAAATTTATACATAACAATTAACCGCAAATGTTAGTCCACATCTCATTCAGAAAATGCGCCTCTACTAATTGTAATTAAGAGAACACTAACTACTATTACGTATTTGTGTATCATAGCAATCTGAATTTTGCGAACAAACATTTCATTCTACTATTGTGTTTTATTTTCCATTTTGTAGAGCTGGTTTATTAAACGCAACTGTGCCTTTAGAATTATCACTCTACCTTTTGAATGAACGAGACTATGTTCCATGGGCTACGGCTATTGGACATTTTCAATCTTGGAGTCGTCGACTTTCGGAATCGTTAGCTTACAAATTATTCCTCCAATATGTATGTAAATTATTGAATCCTGTTGCGAAATTCGTAGGCTGGAACGATAAAGGCACACATCTTCAGAAACTATTACGTACAAATATTTTGACCGCTGCTGTTCTAAGTGAACTGAATTCAACTGTGAACGAAGCCAAAAGCAATTTTAACAAGTGGATGATGAAAAAATTGGAAATTGCTCCAGATCTAAAAGAAGTGGTTTACACAGCGGGTATAAAATATGGGGGTCAGCAGGAATGGCAATATTGTTGGCAAATTTATAATTCAACCAAAGATGTTAATGAACGTAAACTTTTGTTAAAAGCATTAGGAGTTGCATCTGATCCATGGCTTTTGCAAAGGTAAATTTCTATGTTGGTTTATTTGATTTGCACTACATATTTCTATTTCAAACAAATGCTGCTTCAGTTTTACCGCTGTTTTCCTAAGTAAAACCATAATGTTGTGATACATTTTTTAAAGTATACATATGCGTATGTAAATAAAAACCTCTCTGTCTATATTAAAATTAATATTACTTAATGTCTAATTAATTAAATATATATTAATTAAGTAAATATTAATTAATATCTTCAGTTTAGAGAAAAGATATGATCTAAATATTTTAAAAGAACAATAATGTTTTATTACATGAAGATATTTGATGAACACACTGGACAGTAAAATGATACAATCTCAAGATGTCAAAACCATAATGGGCGTCGTGGCGGCAAATCCAGAAGGAAAACTCCTGGCTTGGCGACATTTAAAAGCCTATTGGCCTACATTACAAACATTGTTTGGAAATGCAACTTACATGATGGGAAATCTTATTTCGGCGGTCACAGCTCATTTATCTACACCTTATGATCATTATGATGTGAGTTTATATTATTAAGTAATTACGTTTACAATTATCGTACTTAAAAGCATTAAATAATTCATATTTTGTTTTCTTTTAGAACGACTATTAGTTTTCCTCATACGCACTTCTTATCACGGGCACCTCTTATACTTCATCACCTTCCATTCATACTTCACCAGTTCCTTATAACATTTATCCAATTTTAAACCAATTTCACTCGACATTGATTTTGTAACACTAATTTCGCTCTTTTTATATACCGTACCTGCACTCGTTCTGATTTTTGCTCTTTTTCTCACTTCCAATACTTCCAATCCGCATATCGTTATATTCTTTATACATACATCCATAATCAGCAGTCTCATTTTCACCGAATTTCCAAATCTTTCTTTCCTATTACTTTCCGCAGCAATTTTTGCTTTTTGATCTACCTACCATCTGCACATCTTTACGTGATTCATTCCTCTTCATCATAAATCCTAGATAATTAATCTTTTCACACTGTCTATTCTTTTCCCATCTACTTCAAACACGTTTTTTGCGATTCCTCCTTCCTTTCTTGCACACCATATTCATCATAATACATCTCTTCAACTCTACAAATCACTTCCTTCATTTCTTCTCTAGTACTCCCATACTGGATCATCCGCATAATCTAATATGTATATTTTCTTTTTGGCAATTACAAGCCCCCTCACGACATCTCACAAACCTATCCTCTTCAAACTGCTTGTGCACAGCATCAATGGTTTTAGGACAACCAATTTGACTAGAGGTTCACAAAATTCATCACTGACGGAAACATCACCAAGACGAAATCCTCTTTCGATAATAGCTCATTATCTATTATTTTCTATAATAATAGTTCAAAGTTTAAGCAATCGAAAGTTTCTGTGTATCTTATAGACTGGAGAAATGCAGTCCATTATTATATCTAGTATTTCATTCCCTCAAAGCGCTGTGTCTATTTCCTTGTCATGTTCGATTTCTTGACTTTTAACCGTTGGAGTGCGACTGCATCCTCAGGTTGTATACCCAATTTCTCGGTATGTTACGCAGTATGGAGTACATTTTTTGCCTTGTCTTGATCTGGAGTGTCCCTTTGCACTACGCCAATTGTTGTTTAATTAAACCATTATTCATTTTCTGAGCTGCTCCTGTTTTGCAAAAACAAATGTGATGTCTTCGTGTGCGGAAAACTTTGACAAGGAATATTACGTACAAGAATAGAATGGATATTTCATGAGTGTGTAGTCACTCAGTGACTATACACCGATTCTCCTGATTTCTGATTAGGTGTTTAGACCATTACACTACCGGAGTATGGATTTCAAAGAACAAATGATTTTAATGATTTTTTATGTGTTAAATTCTCGAATGATTAATCTATGTATTTATTGTCGTAACACTTATTTCCATTTATCAACATTGCCGTCAACACATGGTTTTCATGTCACCAGGTAGGTATCACTACTAGTCTTGTTCTGATCTTATTTGTATATTAATTTCTGTCTTATTTGTATATTAAGTGTATGGTTATTGGGTGCGTATTAATACACAGAGTGACCATACACTCATACCATTTTATTTATCATGGGCGCCAGCTATAAGGCATAAAAACAGAAATTAGCATACAAATAAGAACAAAACAAGACTAGTAGTGACACCTGACTGATGACACGAAAATTAGGTGTTGACGGCAATTTTGGTAACTACAACTACTAGTATCATAGATTGATCATGCGAGAATTTAAAACATATAAAATCATTTGTTCTTTGAAAACCATGCCCTGCTTGTGTAGTGATCTAAACACCTGACTGGAAATCGGGAGAGTCGGGGTCGATTCCCGAGCGGGGTAACTTTTTCAAAGACACAAATAATTAGATTAATTCCAGTCATTAGATTACAGGCAAGAAATTTTCTAACAACTTGTTCACATCGTTACATATATATAAAAACTATTAAATAGAATAAGATCTACGGTTTGCAAAAATTTAAAATTCCCCTTTACGTTTCAGGTGTCAAGTTATTTTGAAGACATGAATATTGGTTCAGCAAAGAGAGCTCTTCAACAAAGTATTGAGATAATAAAACTCAATATTAACTGGGTGCAACAGAATGAGGCAGATATTTACGCTTGGCTTAAAATGTATAGTAAATTAAGTACATAAAAAATACAATTTTGATCTTTTTTTGCAAAAACTCTTTTTGCCATATTTAATGTATGTATGTAAAATGTGTAAGAACGCACTTTCTTTACATTGATTTTGCAATATGAGATCTGCTGCTAAAGAAAATAGGTTTTGTAATATATTTTAGATATAGAAGCCAAGGAGAAAAATGATGGCAATAATCTCACTACAGGAATCACAAGATAAACATTATTTTCTGATACACCAAAATTACTAAGATATCAAAACTATCTATCTATCTACTAAGATATCAAAACTATATTGACAAAAATCGTGGACGAAATTGCCATCTCATATTTCATATACTGGAAGTCTAAAGTTTCATTATACATAAATTCCATTAGATCAATAGTTGTGTAGGATAACAATCGAATATTCCTATTTGTAGTGATAAATTATAATTTGTACCAGCCATGGGGGCAACATTAATAAAAGTTGCACAAGTACCATATCATAGATCTCATAAAATGTAAAATATTTGCGTATCTCTTAATGCATTGCTACTAGGCCTATATTTAATTACGGTTACCATGGTAACCCATGATGAATTTTTAAGGTCTTCGTGGCTGAAGCTTTGAAAACATGGTCACTTCTCAATTAGCTGCTAATGAGCTCTCTCGCCCACCTTATTGATGAGATCTCGCGGGCGAAAAAGTAATGCAACCATCATTTCAAATTTATCGTAGCAAAGTAATTATTTAATTATTGTTTGTCGGTATCAAATCGTTGATCAAATAGGTAATATATAGGTGATAAATTATGAATGCGCAAACTCTAGTCAAGATTATAGAAAACGTACAAGTGACGGTGTATTTCTATGTTGTCAACTCTGCTTATTTTATAGTTTGTTTCAAGCTTAGTTGTTTTGCAGTGAATTAAGAAAATACCATCGCAACATGATGCGTCATTAATCCTAATTTAATGTTCATGAATTAATGTTATAATATATAAATTCAGCGGAAATTACATGATTTTTTCATACCGATTCATTTTGTGTAAGTATCCCACACACAATGGAGAATGCCCCACGGGTTTTGAAGGATATCAATTATATTGATCTACAGCGATAATCTTTAATTTAAGTTTTGAAATTATTACAACTTTAAGGGAATTCGACCAGTATGGGATGAAAAGCAGTTTGTAGTTGCTCTTACTGCAAGGAAAATATGAAACTAAATTTTGAGTTTGATATCTTAATAATTTTGGTATACCAGAAAGTTAATTTCATCTTGTGATACTTACAGAGGCCATATTTTTATCATCGATTTTCTCATAATCGAGGACAAGGGGTATATCTGACATAAATAAAAGGTTTTCTTTAGCAGACTCATTTTAAAATTTCAAATTTAAACCATTGTGCCAAAATGAACACATCACTGTATTTGAACTTTCACATTTCATTTGTAAATTAACAAAACTGCTGTATTAAAATGATAAAGATTTACTACCTTCCATTTTTCTGTACTTGATGCTACTACCAACTTGTTCAGTACTATGTGATGACGTAGCTTTGTGTTTCTTAAACATCTTTCTTAAATCTAGTTTAGATTTTAGTTTATCCAAATTAAGCAAACTCCTTTTGGTACTAATTTTTGTACTTGGAGTTGATGTTCGTTGTCCAATTAAACTTGCACAATTTTTCATATTTTCAGCCTGTAGATGTGGCATTGAACGATGGATTTGGAATAAATTATTGCCAAAGTTCCAACCAATTTTCTTCGGGTCTATTTTTTGTACAAATCTTTTTTCTTCAATTTCAGTCAGGTCTACATTTGGAGTATAGGTCCAACCTATTTCGATTATTTTCTTTTTAGTTTTCTTACAGTCTGTCATTTGAGGCAATTTCTCTTTTGTAGTAGTATCAGTTTTTAAAAAGATTTCTAATTCTCTGATTTCATTCTGATCACTACTTGAAAATTCCTTAGAAATGATATTAATTCTGTCCGATGGAACTCCAACATCTGCATTCTGCAGTGCTCCAAAGTCTTTGTGATGTGCAGTTGGAGTTTCACATATTAAGTTAAGTAATTTATTTGGAATGTCTCCGCTGATGGGAGTTTTATTAGGAACTATCAAACTATCGTATTCATTAGCATCGAAATAAATTGTGTTATCATTTGTTATATCTAGAATGAACGTGCATAAATATTATACATATTATTTATATATTATAAAATAAATATTATTTGTTACACTATAAAAACTGTTGGTAGTCCATTCGTACTACCAACGGATCAACCAAGAAAATTTAACTCGGCCACTCTAGGTTTGATGTACATTTCACTGAAAATGTTTTTATGTACAACCTTTGAGTAAGTAATAAATAGAGGTATAGAAGGGTAGGAAAAACTCGATTACGTACGAAAACAGTGCCCTCTCAATGGATTTGGACTTTTTTAGAATCTCTTGAACTAATGTTGACCAATTCGGATTATTGTTTAGCCAGGATACAAACTAATATAACTAAACAAGAGCAGAACTTGTATTTTCATTTTTGTGTTATACTGCAATTTTTGTCGGAAATGCATTTTTTAGTCAACGCAATATATGTGTTTATAAATAGATTGTTTTCACAACCGCATTCTTTAGTTTAGATAAAAGATTTTTGCCGACTGTATTCTGTAGTCGGGTATAGTTTCTGAAGGAAATCCCATAGTTTATTTATTTTGATTTATGAACAATCTGATTTGATTTTATCTAATGGTACAAATTTTGTTTTAAAATAAAAACGATGCAAGATTGACATTTTTTCGAAATAAATTAAAAATAATCTCCAGGTTGATTCTTATAAATCTAAATACTATTTATAGTATTTAAACGTTTATAAAAAAAGAGTAAATGTGTAATATAATAGTACCGATTTTTACAGAGGTAACGGGAATGATATACATAGAGAAAATAAATAGCAATAAATATACAAGCTGTATAGAAAATTGAACAAAATGATGCAAAAATTGGCTTTCGAAACGTAAATCTAAGAATGAAACTTTATTAAACAAATCTAAGTTTGAACTAAGAGACTGGCATTATTATTTACGTATGGACGAACCGACCTATTTGGAATTGTAGTAACTAATAATACCACTAAAAGCCAATCAAAATACATATTTAATATTTAAGGGAGGCAAAGAGCTCTCTTGGGAGACTTATAAAAACTTAAAGGCCAAATTATTCCACAAACTTGCTCCTTTACCAGCACTTTTGGAAAATTTAATTTTTTTTTGTTGTCTACGAAAGCCGCCTTGAAGAGAATCTATTCTTTCACCATTTCTGTTGACACATTTTCGTCCAGTTTTTTAAAATTAATTTATTAAGTTGTCATAGGCGATATTCTCCATTTGCCGGTCGTGGTAATCTTTTGGTTTAATTTTCTGCAGACATGGATAATTTTTGTACAAATTAATAAAATCGTTTAGAAATCCTTTATAAGTCATCGCTATAGTCAATACGCCTATGCGGTACGTACTCAATGAGCGAACAGTCCACACATTTGGTGTTCAGGAACGTACACTCTTGACCGTACGTTCAAGAATCGAACTAAGTCAGATTTTGCGCGAAGATGAAACCGTACCGTATGTTTCCCCACACACTACGTGTTTAGCACAGGTCCGTGCCGACCAATTTGTCTGTGGGCCCCTTTAGACAATTTTCAACACGTTTCTCTCGTTTTAGGATCCTCGAAATAAGAGTACGAAAAGCTTGAAACAAAAATTTGCTAAATATAATAATATTCTTTTTATGAACACCGATAAGTGTGACAGAAGGAGGGCAGACGAGGTGGATGGATGTAAAACTGTTTCACACTTCTATTTATTACTTACTCAATGATACAACTTGAAACAAAGGTGAGTCATTTAGTTTATCGTAATTTGTAATAACTATACGGCATTTGCCTCGAACGTCGAATAACAACTAACTTAATTTAACTGCATAACTATCGTTGTGTGTCAAATACAAGGGTATCTTGCGCACACTTTTGTTGTACGTTGTATTATGGGACAGATTGTCTCTTTCTCTTATCTTATGTCTTACTAAAGCTGTTTAATCTGTCCTATATTTGTACCGTTAAAAGCTTAATTAAAGAGTCCCTACGATATTAAATACTAGTTCCTATGATAGTAGTTTCTACGTCCCATAGGATTTACGTGATCTGCTAGTGCAGTATCAGTGTTGGGATCATCGTGGCAGCTTAATTAGGATTTATGTAGCGTTCTAACTAAATATGATGCTAATTCTGATAAAAATATTTCGGAAAAAAGGTTTTGAAATGACAGATTCAATTAAATAAATATGTATTTACCTTGAGACAAATTTACTTCTTGCTTTGCTACTTCATAACATAAATTACATGTATGTTGAGATTTATTTTCTTCATTTAGTAGATAATAGTCACTGTCTTGCATAGTTTTTATAATATCCGTTTGAGTCTCCTCATCAAACTGATTACTTTCAGTTTGAACCCCTACGTGAAATCTCTTAGATTTGAATGCATGTCTGAAAACTTTTTTTCTGAAGCAAGATAAATCTGTTTGGCAACTAATATCTTTTAAATTCTCACTTTCAGTCAATGTAATATACGATTCATTGCTTGTTGAAGACATTCCTTCGTCATCTAAAACTGATACATTATCATTTGGTAAATTTACGGAATTGAGCGATATATATTCTAGACTGCTTTCAGGTATTGACTCTAATGTATTAACTTTCGAAGTTTTCTTCACAAATAAAGAAGTGTAATTGTCCAAAGTTTGTGAAGCAACATCATACATTTGAGCACAGTATGAAGCTTTTAGAACTGACGTTGTATTTGTCCGCGGAATAAAACATCTGGAATGTTTCTTCATACATCTTTCTTGTATATTGGGCCATTTTATTAGTAGATAAAAAATTAAAGGTTGATATTTTTGATTAATCTGCAACATCAAGAAATACAGAAATAATTATAATCCAGCATTAGCTCAAAATATACATTTTCTCATTTAAATACATGTAAATCGAAGCTCAAACGCGCTTAATTCATTATGGGTCCATTCCATTTAGATACATTTTCGAATTGAATAATAATAATGACAATCAAAATAAAACACTTTATATAATGGTTAGCAATTATGATGCATGCGAAGCCCAAACAATCAGTTGGTGCTGATTTCAAGGTCACGTGAAGTCTGGCCCAGTACATAGCCACAAATCTACGAATTCTTAGTTTGATTCGTTGTTTTTTGAAAAAAAACCATTTAAGAAAATTTCTCAAAATACTGACGTAATGGAGCAAATTTGAAATCATATTCAGAATCAGCATGACAAAACACATAAATTAGACGTATTGGTGTATAAGGAAACCAAACTGTGTTGATTAATGTTATCAAATATAATAATTTATTGAGTTTAACTCATAACAAGGATCTTTATGATTAATAATAATGAAATTAATAATTTTCGTAACCTCAGAACAGAGGCGGCGTAAGGCGTGGGCGACGTGGGCCACAGCCCACGGCCTCGCGATTTGAGGGGCCTCGCGCCACGGAGATTTATATTCGCATACCTTAAGCGCGAAGCGCGTAGGTATGTGTCTACTAGGG
>WYDF02321308.1:0-14410 GCA_009867245.2 Adranes taylori
TCATCTATATTCATCAAATGTCGAGTCTTGAATTTATTCTTATGAACCCGAGAATAAAAGTCAGTCCACTGTTTGGGTGTTTCAAAATGAGGAGAACCCAATCAAAATCATCAAGTGTGGCTACTGCTGATTGAGTAACTGACATTTGAGTTTTTATAGCAACAAAGCATGGAATTCTTTAGTCACCCTCGCTTCCGTACAGCCCGACTTATGTCCCACAGCTCAATTTAAAGTTTTAAATCGGCCGTATTCGGGTTTCATAATATTTTGAAGTAAACGAATGAATGTCAAAAATTATTTGATTACCTATAGATAAACATAAACATAAATATTGTAGAATATCCAGAACTGATGAGAACAAATAAGATTGAAACGGTTGATTTAAATATCTTATTTTATTAATTTATATTGGTAACCAAACGCCACTGAATTAAAATAAATTTTTCTTCATAGTTTCACCCTCTTCCTCATACGTCAATTATCAACTCATGGAAACCAGACAATACCTGCGCCCGCTGGGAGGTCAATCAAGTAGTATGTTTACTGTATACATATAACATATTTATTTCTAATTGTTTAGACTAATTATTTAGACATTGTCTTACGTGTTTTAAATAAGTATTAAATATGACATGTTTTCCTTTATTAATCTAATAAAATCCCTAATCTTCTAATAAACTTTTTGACTCATGTTGAAATAAATTATAGTTTACACTAAACCGAAGGACAGTTAAAAAACTACACAATTTTTTTAATACATACTTCACCCGTCCACTGGAGGGTTAATAAGTAAAATTATATATAATTTATATTAAATATATAATATTTATATTTGGATTTATTACGCTAATCGCATAAGATTACAGACGAATATAATAAACGCAAATAAACAAGAAAACATATTCGATATAAGTTTAATGCAAACAAGCACACGTTCAAGTTTTATAGTCATTTCCTTTCATAAACATCCGTTGAACAAAAGCTGAAAAAATAAATATATTATCAACGAAATGGCATCACAATACTAAAAATGTTTCGTCTTCGCGACCACTTGTTTATAAAATAATGTTTACATAAAAAATATATATTATAATATTTTGTGCTACGAATAAATAGGATAATTCTCGGATATATACATTAATCAAATTTCATTAAACTAGTTAATAGATATTTTATTATCTACGTAAATATGTGATCACTTTCCAAACTATTTATGTATTAGGTATATTTAGCATATGTATATTGTTTGATCAAAAAGTCTTTCGATCAGTAAGTAGAACTTGACTTAAACATTTGTTTTCGGCGTAGATTAATAAAGTCTTCATAACATCAAAACCTCGAAACGAGATGTCTTCTCTCTCAACGAAAAATCAAATTTTCTCATTAGACTCGGAGAAAAGATAATTAATGGCACTGTCTTTCGAAAATCTTTTTACACACACGAGTTTCATTGATATTCCCTTGATTAATAAATGTTATTTTCTCGTTAAACTGGCAGTAGACCAACTGGATTATTATGTTATTTCATTTTTTTGTTTAGTTCCATTCAATCAAATGTGTTTTTTTAAACTTTAAATCAGAAACAAATTTCTTATTTCAAATCGTTGCAAAAGAATTAAGTTTCTGTAGAAATTAAACGTAATTTGATAAATAACAATAATTTTGTTTTATATACAACTAAAATATAACTCCAATTTACCAAGTTCTAGCATTTAATTCTCCAGTGGACTAGTGGCTTCAAAATTATACCAGGTGAGGTCTATTAGGCCCAAACTTGGAATACGTATTAAAAAAAATCTATGTACATTTTTAACTGTTTTTCGATTTAGTGTAAGTTGCGGTTTGTTTGTTTCAATATGAGTCATAACATTTAAAAAGAAAATAAATTAGAGATTTGTTAGATTAATAGGATACTAAAGGATACATGTCATTCTTAATGGTACCCATCCATGATCAGTTTGGTGTGTCAGTTCGATGTAATCAGTTTTAACACTCTGTTCGATGTGAGAGCTTCGTTGCCTACACACGGTCAGTTTGGCTTGTCATATCTTCTTCATCAGATCCAGCGATAAACTTACTGTAGTGATAAACCTACCACTACCTGTTTAAAAATGTCAACTAAAGAGGAGGAGCTGATATTATATGGAGTTGCGGTTGTTTATTTGGTTACGTCCAGGAAACGAAATAAACCAAAAGTTTGGGTGCGGGACTGGTTTTTAAAAAAGGCCAAATATTCTCATATAAATATTTTCGATGAGATTAAGTTTCATCCTAAAGACTGGCACAATTATTTAAGGATGGACGAAGATAGTTACTTTCAATTGTACGCATTGGTTTCTCCTTTAATAAAAAAGAAAGACACAAATATGAGAAGTGCCGTAACTCCTGATGAAAGACTGACGACAACTTTGCGCTATTTAGCGACAGGTGGATCTTTCGAAGATCTAAAACTTACAACTTTTATATCACCCAATCCCTAGGAAATTGTAAATATTTTCTATACCACAATAATAATTGTAAATATTTTCTGTGGTTCACTGGAGATATAAGAGGTCTCTACTAATGATGGAGCATGTGTTGTCACTATCTGTGTGTGCCGTTGTAGAGTTCCAAGTTGAGCTTCAAATAGTGCATCATTGATGACGTTTTCTGCATATATTCCCTGCTCTTTGAAGACGTCGAACTGATCTTCACGAGAACCTTTCACCTACTGTAGCTAACACTTTTTTTACGCATAAAGTTACTTCTAAGAGCTGACAGATTTTGAACTGAAATCGAATGCAATGAGCTTGACGTAGATTGTGATTGTTCAAGTTGTAAGTCATCATCAGAATTTGTACATTCTGTGGATTCATCGTCAATGTCGGAGGTCTGTAACAATTAAAAAATGCTGCATTATCAGTTATATAAGATATTATGTATTGTTGCAGTTTCCTACAATTGAAGAAGAGTGGAGGTAAATTGGTAGAGGCTTTTAAGATCGCTGGAACTTTCCAAAGTGCCTAGGAACAATTTATGGAAAGCATGTTGCCACAGTTCTACCACCAGAAACTGGATCGTCCTTTTTTAATTATAAAAAATTCAAGAGCCAAGTTTTATTAGGTATTGCAGACTTTGATTATATTTATTTTAATTTTGGAGTAAATAGACGTGTATCCGATGGAGGAGTGTTGCAATGTACGGATTTTTACCAAAACTTAAACAAGAAAAATTTATTCATTCCACAACCGACTATAGTTAAAGGCACGCTATTAACTTATCGTTGGGGATGAGATGCTTCAACTGAGCGAAGATTTAATGAAACAATTTAATTCTAATATGATAACACGAGAACGAAGGATTTGCAATTCTTGATTCTCTCATGCAAGAAGAATAATAGAAAACGTATTTGGCATATTAGTAAATGGATTTGTTGTTTTTCAGAAGCCTATCAACTTAAAGCGTGATCGTATGTCCCACGTTGTGCACTACATAATTTTTTGCGAGAATCATCCTCAAACGAATATACCACGCCTGATTGTTTTGATCGAGAATGTGAGGAAGCTAATGCTATATCTGTTGGACTTCGAGTTCATTCTTCGAAGAAGTTATAAAAGAATTGCAGAGGACCTAAAGACAATAAAGCACAAAATTTTTTAAATAACTTCCTCGAATATTTTAATGGAAACGGAAAAGTTTCATGGCAAGATAGTGTCTAAACTATTTTATGACACCCTATATGCAATTGTGTAAAGAGTAAGAATGAATTTAAGACATATTTATTGTTTTACCTCCCAGTCTAGTAAAGATTTAGGGTAAGAGGTACCTTTTTGTAACAAAGAAATCGTTATGGAAAATCAACAAGGGAGCGAGGAACAGATGGCTCAAGACTCAATGTTTCACGGTTCGCATCATTCATATTGGTAATTTGGGCATGAAACACGTCATTCATAGGCTATTCCCGAAAAAGCTGAATTTTTCCTAAACAGAACATGGGAAAGAAATTCCTAACGATATGCTTTATCGGTCTAAAGCCTATCCCACATTTCTGAAACGCATTAGAACAACACGGTTTTATGAGTTTAAGATGTAAGCAACTCAATAGGTTACTGTATGACAGTGGTACAGGGAATTCAAAACTAATACCAGAAAGTCAAGCAGACAACAAAGGGCGTCAGGTGTGGTTTTCGTGAAAATATCCGTCGCTGTGGAAACAATATTCATGGATTTGCACCACAAATTTTTGGCGAAAAATGCAACGAATATTCATGATCAATCTCCCTATTCACTTGATATGGTCTCGCAAAATTATAAGTTCGCTGAAAGCGTTTTGATTCAATTGAATCTGTAAACCAAAACTCGTTGAAGAAGCTGAAAGCTATTCTGGAAAAGCTTACATATTGCAATATCTTTTCTTACAAATGTATGAAATATTGATCGATTATACTTGATTACGGGCTATAGTTACGGGCAGTCTTTAACTACAACAACCAGAGCAAGGTGATAGAATTCCCTCTTGGGGACTTCCCCTAGTTGCTTTGACCCTGATAGTCTTCTGCCCTAAACGTGCACTTATTAATCGAATTGATCCACATTTTATAGTTCTGAAAGCCCGTAATGCGTGCCGCTTTCTCTGTGGCTTCATACGATGTGTTATCAAAAGCCCTTCTTTGTCTAAAATTGATTTATCAATTTTACCCACAAGAATATGTAGGGCCGAATTTGTTGATGTAGCCTTTTAATAAGCATATTGGCAAGAGTGGAATAGTGTCTTAGCTAACATCTGGTTTTTTACAAACTATTCCAACACTTTCTCCATACCCTTCCGTAAAACCAAAGTGATTGGTTTATATGCTTGGCTTAATAAGAGACTCCGATTTCCCTCTTGCTTTAGGTATAAGTGGTACGTTTACTTGTCTCCAGCTGATTGGAATATATTCAAGCAATATGAAAATACTGCGAAAATACTATGTCCCCTGGAGATTTGAATGAATTGGAGGTTTTCAATATCTACTCTACTTTCTCAATTAGGAATATGTTATTCGTGAGTTGGCGCATTCTATAGAGCACTGGTGCCCCCATAGCTTTAGCTTCAGTTCCTCCAATTCAGTGTTATCAATTTTGAGCCCTCCATGAAAGTGAGTGTTCATTTGCAGCGCTAACGTTTCCTCAGCGTTCTCTATGAGGTTGTCGCCTAACTTTTGCAGATTTTCCATGCAATTGGAGTGTTCCTTAGCTAGGACTTTTCGCATCCTCACCACTGTTGGTATCTTGTTAAAATCTTTACAGAAGCTTCGCCATGTCCTACGCTTAGACTTCCTATTGTCTTAGATTTAAAGTTTACTTAAAATGAGTAATTTTGCTAGAAGATTTGACTCAGGTATTAAGGTATAATATTTTATTTGTGAATAATCACAAAGTTTACTGAATATTTAAAACTTGAATTAAGGAAAACTTAAAACGAAAAAAATTACCAAAAACCTAATTATTCTAAATATAATTTTTTGCTATATTGCCCAGAAAATTGTTTTTTGCTCTCCAAAATGTAAGTTGTTGCTAATAGCCTCCCAACATTGAAAACAATGCGCACCGTTTTCGAAGTGAAGGTGACGTTACTACGTAACGGTTATACTGAAGAGGGCGATGATTCGTTACAAGTTGAGAAACACTGGCTTAACCAAACAAATATTGATAAACCATAATTTAATTTATCTCCTTGTATACTTTTAAGTCATTTATTCTTATATACCATACCTCGTAGCACCTAGTGACTTTTCGGTTTAAATCTAGTAACTTTCCACTACCAACAAATAAATCTAGTAACATTTGGAATGTAGTGGAGCATCCATTCACGTTCAATGTGCATTTATTCCCGACCACGTGCGTTCTTGCTCACATTTGGACAGGCGGCCATCTTAGATTTACGCAATATTACCGAAAACAACCACACTAGCGCTGAATTTACAATGCAATCTATAGCAGAAATCTGTAAAATGCAGGAATCTGCCAAATTTAGGTAACCAACAGCACAAATAGTATTAGTTGGCGAGCATTCGCGCTCGTGAGTAAATGTATGGTTGAGATATGTCGTGAGATGTTCGCGTTCGTATCCTATAGCATGGTAAAGATTTGTCATGTGATGTTCGTGTTCGTGAGGAAGTTCATATCTAGCTCTCTCGGTTTCCTTCGTATAAATTAATGTACCTAATACTTTTGCAGTTTCACATGACGATGGCCAGATGCCGAAACTAATAGTGAATAAATAAATGTTACAACAAGAAGGTACTTTTATTACAGCATTAATCAAAATCCTTGTTACCGATCAAGAACAAATGCTTATCAATTCTGAGATATTAGGTATATATAATAGTTTATTTTCTTATAGTATATAATTTAGCATATATTTTTTCGCACTTCAAAAATATAACCGTCTATATTATGTAAATCATTTAAACTTTCTCATTGTACATAATTTTTTATATAGTAAAGATACCCAAACAGCTTGTCGAATTAAGCTCAGTTGACAAATGTGATATCATTTTTAGTTACAACTTTATAAAAAGAAAGCCATTATTATGATTGACATAGAAAATGCTAGACTTCTACAAAGATTAATATTCTTCTCTTCTTTAGATGTTTTATTTATCATTTGTCTCCTTATGCTAACATATGCTATGGCGGCATCGAGAGAGAAACTAACAAAAGCATTAGCATAAAATTTGTTATCTGAATTATGTATGAATATTGCATTTTTTTTAATACAGGTCAGTACGTCTCTTTATTACAATTTTTATCGTTTACATGCGGCAGACTAAAGACTAAAATAATGTTAACATTTACAAACTGTTACATAAATATATAAAAAACATACATAAATATATAAAAAACATACGTAAATATGAAAATTATAAACTAAAGATAAATTTAGACAGTTGGATTTAAAAATAGGATTAAAATAACCGACAGGGATTATTTCAATCAATTATTTCAGAAACAAAAAATTATTCTGTAGAAAATTTGAATAAAGAGAAATTTCTAGACAATAATTATAAAGATTTAATCAATTGCAGTCCAAATTGTTTAATTGAGAGCAGCGGCGTCACTAGGATTGGTGTCACCCAGTGTGGTAACACATGATGTCATCGATCGCGACCTACACCATAGACCTCCTCCGAGTCCGCCACTGCCAAATAACGCGAACATACAAAATCCTTGTAACGTTTGTAAATGTAGGTCCTAAATTTCCAAAGTCCAAGGTCGGTAGGTAAAAGATTGTAAGATGTTACGAACTAAGAACTACATAGAAAATATGTTACTTATTTTATTTTTATTTTAAATTTTATTGTTACATGAGGTAAGGTTGTAACCGTTCTCCGTTCTCAGTTCTGTATTGGGTTTGCGTAATCAACAACTACCAAAATAGTATGCAACAGTACAAATTACAATGTCACATTAAATCTCGACTAAATCAGAACTTTCCTTTCCTGGCCTTTAAAGCTGCAAACTTGTTAATTACTTAATCGAAATCAACTCTTTTCGCCAAATCACTTTCAACTGATAATATGGCAAGATCAGAAAATCTTGACTGTCCCAGGGTAGATCGCAAATATATCTTTATACACTTTAGCTTTGAAAAACTCCTCTCACATGAAGCCACTCACATACAGATCGTAAGAAATAATTGTAGGCTCACTGAGAGATATGGGAGAGATTCTAGGAAATCTCGTTCAGCTATGAATTTCAAAACGTCAAGTACTGACCAATCTTTGGCTTCTTCGAGATCAATATCTGCTACCTTCAGAGCCTTAGTATTTCTAATAAATGCTCTACCTCTGATAACTCATCATAGAAAGTGGTCAGTTTTGAAACGGACACAAGCAACGCTTCTTCACTAGCAGATATCAATCTCTTGGCTTTAACAGCCTCAAATATGCCTGCTACTTCCTTGATGGCTCTTGATCTGATCTGGAGTTCAGAATAGACAAGATCAATACACTCAAGCATCGCCCTCTTGTTTTTTTCTTGGAGAGTTAGTCAAGCATCTCTTGTTTTCTCACCTGTTATACTCTTCTTGAACCTGGGTCTGCTCTATACTGAAATTCCATATTGCTCTGATTGTAAAAGCGCTGTTCAATTGTCTGCTCCACTAGATGATTACGATGCTCGAAGTCTTTGCGCCTCTAACTTTGTCACCACCTTGTCAAGAGTCTGAAGGTACAACTGCCCTCAGTACGAAGGTACAACTGTGTAAGATTAATTTCTTCAAGTAAATCACATCAAAAATAGAGGTAGCACAGAAACGTGAAATTGCAGACAGCAGGTAAAAGACCTCGCGCTGCACGTTTTGTGCCTAAATTTTCATCTGGATCACGTAGAACTTCAATTGCCGCCACGTCATCGAATTTGATTGTCTTTACTGCAGCATAATGAGAACTCCAGTGTGTTGTTTATAGTCTTTTTATTGAGACTCCAATGTGATCCATTAAAGCATCCAAAACTGAGTGGAAGCAGCAAAGAAGGAAAACATTGTCTCAACAGTTAAGCGAATGGACCACACATCCATTAAAAATATCTTCCCTGGTACACCCCCATTGGTTCCACTCATAGTGGCAGTATTGTCGTAACCTTGAGCGCGGCACATCATAATGTCGAGTGCATCACTTTTCAGATTTTTAACAATATCAGAACTAAGATCAACAACTTTTTTCCCCTTTAAAGGGAAAAATTCCAGAAACACTTCTATTACTTCAACTTTTCTATTGCGACTTTTCACAAATCTGATCACTTCGGACATTTGGCCAGTGTGTGATGTGTCAGGTGTGCTATCGAACATGATTCCAAAATACCTGGCAGATTTTATATCCGTGTCAAGCTTCTCCTTCACATGAATTGCTAGGACATATATAAATTCATTCTGAGTTTTTGGTGCAAGATAAGATACTGATGCTTTGAGTTTACATGTGCTTCGCTTTAAACTCACTAGGTACTCTTTCAGCACTGGGTCATATTTAGAAAACATCTGAATCATTTCAAGAAAGTTTCCTTTAAATGGAAACTCATTTTCATTGTGGCCCCGGAATGCCAGATTTTGCTTGGCGAGAAACAATGTGATATCGAACAACCTGTGCAAGAACTGTCTCCACTTTTTCTTCTATATGTCCATCAAATCAATAATTTCGGCGTCAATTGTTTTGTGCAGTCAAAGTCTTGCTGCCAGTGTTTTCCATTTTTCAACGCAATATAAGTGCTCTTCGCTGTTCCTCTCATGATTATGCACTTTCGGGTTCACTTTTCACCACATCTGAAACCCAGTCACAAATTTGGATGTCGTGTCTATAGCATTAACGCCAAAGAGAAAGCAAAGATAATTTCTCACTGATGAAAGATTAAACCAACCTTGATCGCAACACTTTCTCGCCATTTGGCATCACCTTGTAAAAACACTCTTTTGATAGCTGACGAACATCTCCTTTTGTTTTGGAACTTGTCTTCTGTGGCGGATCAGAGACTTTGATGTTGACCTTCTTTATTGTACTTTGTGGACATAGTGTTGCCCTTTTTAGCATGAAATGCGTGGTCCCTTAGGAAGTTGTTTAACGCTTTAACAAACATATTTTGAGTAAAAGTACTTCCCCACAAACTTTGTCATATGCTTTTTAGAAGTCGAGGCGGACCTCTAGGGACGTTTTTCTCTATATTAGCTTTATGGACTACTATGGCCAGATGCGCCATTGGTTTAACTGTCGAGAGTTAGTTTCGGAATCCTACTTATTTTCTCATGTGAATCCCATTTGTTTTATATTTAGCGAATTTTTGAATGCGGTCTTTTAGGATTTTTTCAAATATTTATTGAGTCCACTTATTAGACTGGTCACTCTTCTGCTTTGAATGAAAGCCTGGTATATGTCTTTTTCAAAGTGGAAATAAGTTGTTCCAGAGTTTGAGCCAAGTAATTGGAATAAACTTAAATAAGATAGTATTCCAAAAACTCCATTTTAACCCTTAACCTGACATCTTTATTTTCGAATATTATCTGGCACAAGAGTCTCAGAGACTCCCATATTATTTTAAACATATTTGCAAATTCAGAATATTCTTATTTATTTATTATTATTTATTTATGCCTAGTCAGAATTACAATTTTAAATTAAACAAAGAATTAGATTTTCAAAACTATATAAACTTAAAAATCTTAAAAATAACACTAATTGTTTTATTAACGCAGTCTTCGCATATTTTTTAGCGTGATTTAGGCAAATGGGACTATTGCATCATGTACACAAATAGGCAGTCTTCCTTTTTACCGTAACTGATATAACCTACAATATTTGCTTATAATGAGCTTGTCTTAACGTTTTCAATATCAGTATTATGTTCAAATGGAAGTTGTGAAATATAGCATATTTTTATTTTCTTGAGGCAAATGAATCATTTGTGATCGTTCTGTTAAGAATGCCGTTACTAAAGGCTTTTCAAAAATTTTTACAAATTCTAGTCGCATAATTTGGGCAGTATCTTTGTATGAACTAATGTATGAGAATATGACTACTAACACCACCACGAAGAAATTTTCATTGGCCAACGTCTGATCTATTTGAAATATAATTAGCAATTGTTTGGCCCATGCTGTCTACTCCTACTTGGTCATATTGTAAAGCAAAATTATTTCTGGTTTCTTAGTGACATCATCTATTTCTTTGGCATAATGCATCGAAGACATCAAAACTATTGTCTTATTTTTCTTAGCTATGAATGATACCATCATCATGATTTCCACTTTTCTAGTATTTCCCGGTAAAAACTCTTTAGGAATATCAGCCTTATTTTTTTCATTGTACCAACAAAGGTTAAACATCTTTTCCGCATTTCATCGATAAGGGACATAGAAGAAAACCAATTGAAAAACATTTCTCTTCTGCACTTAAAGTCTTACCATCGCTGTTTTTTCTGGTTTAAATATAAGCATTTAATAGATAGGAATAGTTAGAAAGTTGGCGCATCAGTCATAGCGGGTATCTTAATTCCATATTTTGAGGGCTTTAAGGCATGTTTATGCGAAATTTACATCTACCCCGAAAAGGAATCAACATTTCATCTACGCAAGCGTATTCCCCGATAGCGTAATACTGCTGGCAGTTGGACAAAAATTTCTCAGAGATGTTCAAAATTGGAGCTGCGTGATCGTCAGCCATCCTATAGCCGTCTGCCATTATCAAATCTTATATAAGTCAAAATAATTTCAAATCTGCGCCTAATCACCGTAGCACGGAATATATCCCTCCGCATTCCATCCGTTGCGTAGAAACTGTGCAAGGACTCCATTGGACTCCAAGGCTCACAAAAATTTGTATTATCACAATATTTATTATTTGCCCTTTTCTTCTCAAGGCAAATGTTTGTCCACTTCAGTATTTCCTGAACAATTTCATTACAAATTAGTGATCGCCAAACTTCTTCTGGTTCAGATTTCGTACCTAGTTGTTTTGCAGTTGGTTCAAGACCAGGTAGAATTTTTAATAGATCATGAGCATGAGTTCTACAATTTCGAGGTTGTCCCAACGCTGACCTACAAAAAACAAATAAAGAAGAATATGTAACACAAATTTATTCAAAACTGATACGACCTAAAGGAATTTTACATCACATACATCACAGTTTCAGTCTCAAATACAAAAAAATGCTACAATGAAACTAAATTGTATTCACCATTTGGTCTTATTGGTTTTTTCGCATCTATAGAAGCAAGAATATACTTTTCGTATGTTCTGCCGCGGTCAGACACAGCAGAACCAGCGATCAGACACAGGCTGACACAACTTGCTGTATGTGTGGCTATTGTAATGCTTGAAAGGTACAATAGGCGCAGAGAATCAGAATCAAATACTTTTAAAATACTAGAAATTAGAAATAAGAGTCATGGTGTCTGGGAGACTCTTTGTATCGGGTTAAGGATTAATTGACTCGCAAGATGTTGTAGAAAAGGAAATCAATTAACAAATGTTCAATTGTCTTGACATGTTTCGGAAGTAAAAATGATCTCTTTATCAGAACTATTTAAGATCAAAAAGGTATTTGTAAAAATATGTATCAAATAAAATTAATTGTAAAAATGAATTATCCTTAGTTCCAATGTGCTTCAGTAGTGAAATGCTGGAATTTATAAAAATGTCAATTTTTGGAAAAAAAAATTTTATTAATTAAATATAATGATTTTATTCTTGAATTTCATTATAGATAACATTGAATTAAGTTAGTAATTGACATGATCGTTCGTGATGTTAGTAGTGATTTCGTATATATTGACATGATATAATTGAGGCAGTGTATTTTGTTTCTTTTATTTTCTCCTCTAGGAAACATAATGCCTTAACGTAATTACACTGTAATGGGGTAGTGATCGGAGCTACAATGAAACTCATCGGAACAATCGGAGCTACCTTGACTTCATATTTGGTTTCGGCTGAGATATTTTGAGTCATGTTGTATTTAATAAACAGATCAATATTCTCTCTCCTCTTCCCTTTATCGGAATCTACGTAACTTTATAATATCTTTACGTCTGATGGACTATAATAATTTGCTATACATATGATGCTCTGACATAAAACTCAATTGATATGATGAAATTTATCGAATCCAGTCCATTTTAATATTAAGCTACACAATATAAAAAGTTAATGACTTTACCAATGCTTGTTATTTTGCCTGACATATTCTGGTGACTCTAAGTATAATGCAAAGGAATCTAAGTATAATGCAAAGTAATTATGATACATCTTCTGGTGCTGTCGGTGATAGTGGCGAGCCGTGTGGAGTTCACAGAGTTACTAGTTGGCTTAATTGTCGTTCCTATAGACGGTTCTGTATTTACCATGTAGCGAGGCGGGAGTGGGCAGCGTTGCTTAATGAGTCGCTATATAGTGCGGTCTCAATCGTCCTCGTTATCTCCGAACGCCTGACGATCGGCCTCCCTCTTCTTCTGGCGTTGACCACCTAGATTGCACATGGAAGATGTAGATTTGCCGGGGAAGGGTTATAAAATATTTATGGATGAGTCAAAAGGAATGGATTTGAAGATAAGAAGATGAAAGGTTGAAGTATTCGGCCGATGGTGTATAGTGGAATTTTAGTTATATACCTGATCTATAGTTTATTGAATTTTTGAGAAGAAACCGTTCTTTATACTGCGATTATGCTCGATGTCAAAAGTCAGGCTTGAACATCGAAAGAGAATTATACTGATTGAAACGTGCGAAATATAACTCACTCGAAGACAATCAGACAAAGCTTTGAATTCGTCTGATCTGTGCAGAGCTATGGCAACCTTTTACCTCAAATCTCAAGTGTACATAGACGGTACATAATGTTGGCGTATAAAATACGATTGGTGGTAATTTTACATGAATAGGAGCTTATCAAAATAGCAACTGTTTTTTTAACTTGTAAGCTATTAAGAACGGCTGTTTCAAGATAAGGGCAATTTCTGTCTAAATTCGCAGATAAAAAGAAAGTAAAGTTAAACAATTTTATGCACGTGAAAATAAAAGTTTATAAATATTTGCGTCTATAGTAAGCGCACATGTTCATAACTGTTGTTTTGTTTTTGTTATGTATACATACAGCATGGGGTGTAAGGGGTGAAGGTGAGAAATAAATAGTCACCAGCCCAAATGTCAACCACTCCTGCGCGTGTGATGACCGTGGTCATCCGGTGCACCCTGATAGATAACTGACGTGGCTCTGACGACCGAATGATTGCCGGAATAAGCTATCCCCCATTTAATGGCCAACAGCTTCGGGCGGAAGAGCTGGTAAATGTAAGGGCACTCTTTTGTCCTGAGACTGAGAAATTGGTCTCAAAGGCGGAGGAATCAAGAAATGGTCAACGGCATAAGGATGTAGAAGGCAACGGGAAACCACTGCATTAAAGGCTCATTGAGTATCCCAAATTGTCCAAAATGGCAAAGACAAATTAGGAAAAGGCCCTCAGTCCGGGACACCCCTTTAGTGGGGAGAGGGTTCGAAGAATCCCCCCGTGCACAAAATTTCAAATATACAATAGAGTAACCAAAATCGTTACATGGGATGTACGTCTTTACACAAGTGGAATAACGTGGACATGGAAACTAATTGGCTACAAATAGAAATACTTGGCCTGAGTGAGACGCGATGGCCCGGAGCCGGGAAAATAAAACTAAAACATGGAGTCCTCTTCTATTCAGGTAATAACGACCCGAACTACTACAACGGCGTGGCCACGCTCATATCACCCAGAATTGAGAAATCGGTCACCGATTTTCCTTCCATCTCGGATCGCTTAATGGTATTGAACATCAATACCTCTCGCAAAGTAATGAACATTGTACAGGTATATGCTCCAACCAAAGATAAAGCAGATAATATGATTGAGGAATTTTACACCGAATTAGAA
>WYDF02321319.1:0-14408 GCA_009867245.2 Adranes taylori
AGATAGATATTTATTCATGTTAATATCACAGAGTGCTTACAATCGTCAGAAAAATAATAATAAATAAATATAAATAACATGTATATATAAGACAATTGTAATTAAATTTAAGATAAAATTTAAATTATAAATCAGATAGTAATATTCCTGATTGACATGGACAATGCATATACACACATATAAACACATATGCAAACAACATTGAATGAAGAATAAAAACAAATATACTGATCAACTCGTCCATTCAAATTATAATCAAATCGTTTAAAACCTAATACTTCGTATATATATAGATACACATGCCTATACACACATTTGCATAAAACAGTTGTACAAAGAATGAAAACAAATATACTAATCAACACCTCCATTAATATTGAAATCATTGTCACATAATTTGGAACCTAAAAATTCGTTATACGAAAAGTACGACATTTTTATAAGAAATTCTAAAGAAGTCTAAAGTGATTAAATGGAAGCATTCTTATGTTACGTGGAATCTTGTTGAAAATCAAAACTATTTTCAGCCTTCGTCAATCTAATTTGGGGTGGTCTAACATCATTTGCAGATCTAGTGTCATATGAATGATCCCCGGTTTTATAACAATTTAAATTTTGTTTGGTATGTAACTTCATAGACATATAGAGATGGTAGCGTAAAATGGTTTAAATCTTTAAAATATTGCCTACAGTCAGCTCTGCATGTAATTCCAGCTACAATTCTGATAATCCGTCTTTGAAGTTTGAAAATACTAGTTTTACTACTGCATTTGAAATCCGAGAGCATTTGGTTCAATCATTTTTAACCGTACTAGATTTGTTCACGAAAGTGATTTGTAAAAGAAGCATACTTGATTTTAATGACAGATGCTTTGTGTCAGTCCAAATTTTTTTAGGTAACATCTCTTATTTTTATATTTTTTGTTTATTGTATAGTTAATTATAAATTTGAATGATATTGTTTTCTAACTTATAGTGATAACATTTAAATATATTCTATTTTATTCTAACAGATTCGTTTAGAATCTCGGCTTGGTTCCAATACTTCACTAGCATATGTAACCAATGGAGTCCTTCTACGAACTCTTTCTGCGGGCGATCAGTGTCTATCGCGTATTACCCATGTTATTGTCGATGAAATTCATGAGAGAGACAAATATAGCGATTTTCTTTTGGTCTGTTTGCGTGAAGCAACGAAAAGACATCCAAAATTGAAATTAGTACTGATGTCGGCGACGATTGATGCACATTCTTTCGCCGACTATTTCGGCGATAAAGTCAAATTGATTGAAATTCCCGGTAAGCAGTATAATTTTGACTTTGACATATTTTTATTTTATAATATTTACTATTAATAAGTTTTGCACAATATTCTTCGGAAAATTATATTATTCTGAGCAAGTAACTTTATCAGGTTCTGCCTTTCTAAATATTTTTTAGCATTAAATCATAATGAATTTTTTTGATCTAGGTCGCACATTTCCTGTTACTGAATATTTTTTAGAAGATATATTAAAAACACTACCAACAAGAACGCCAGTCAAAGTTCAACCTCCTAAAAATTCTGATTCAGAATTACCAAAGGTAATAATTATATTTAAAGAAATTTGTATTTTTAAATATTTCATTAAAACAGTAGCTAGCAAGAGAGAATCCTTTTAATGGGATACGTAGCGATTCCCCCCTACACTACAGGACCTCCTCGTAGAATAACTACAATATGCGATTCACTTTAATCCCACTTTCATTTACCTACAGCGAAATTAATCTCTAGATTCCCATTACCTTTTGAAATTAAACACTAGACTTTGCCATTTGTAGGGTTACGAGTACTTTTTATATTAAATTTTACTAGATCAAACATAAATTTGATTAAACTCTGCGTCAAGACAATTGGAATAAAAGAGATACATAAACTTAACAAAATGTATTGAGATTGATTTAGGAAATGCGCACATGCAATAAACATGGCGTTCAATTATCTTATTTATGAAATTAATCTACTTACAGTTTCTGTCGTTCCTACCATCACAAACTTAATTTCATAATTACACACAGTTACATTATTAATTCACTTCGATTTATTTTAATTTATCACAATAAATAAACTTGTTTCCTAATCAATTTAATTTATTTTATTCAAAGAATTCAAACTTAACAGAATTATTTAATTGGTATCCAACACTATACTCTACTATGTCCCATATCTAACTTCCGATACTTATTAAACAATTTAATTTAGTCATGATTTAATTTGGAATAAATTATAATTTAATTTAATTCATGATTTTATTTTCAAGACACTGACTGGATTCATTCTGCAACTTAAATTTTTTTATTACCGACTATCTGTTCTAGTGAGAGCTGTTTGTCTTTTATTCATTTCTTTGTTTCTCTCTCACTCGACCTCTCAAAAGTTTCTATCAAAGTTACGTTCAGTACTTCTCACTATTTTTCCCCACCTGTAGTAAATTGCTATAATTTAATATATTCTCACTTAATTACCTATTAACCCTACACTACTTACTTACTCTACTCTACTTACTTACCCTACTCTACTTACTTACCTTACCATACTCTACTAACCCTAATTACTTTCGGCCATAATGGAACCATGTCCAATCCGATCTTATTTCTTTACTCATACGGTTTTACTAACTATTGATTTACTGCCAATCAGATCTATTTTCACTGATAAAAGCACGTTGTGCTATTTATTGATTATGCGACGATCTTGTCTGATACCTATAATTTGTATAATTGACGTCATCGGCCTTGTTTTTTTCCAACGGAAGAAATAATGCTACCCTTCGATTCTATGGCGAAATTCTACCTCAGATATATAAGTAACATGTTTAAGTATTTTTAAAGCATTTTATTTCATGAATAAAAGTTAAATGTAAGTCTAAGTGTTAACTAACATTTGCACTTCTTGTAACTAATTCGATTATCACACAAAATGCTTAAACTAATATACATTTCAAAGAATCTAGCCATCTTGAAATATTTAAATGACTTACGTATCAAGCTCATAAAACTATTTACCATAGAACTAAATTAGAACGAGGTCAAATTGCCTCGTTACACTATTATAAAACTTTTAAGTACCAGTTTATAAAAGATGGGCTGACGGTCTCGTCCATGGTAGTTCATAATGTATAAACGGCCCCAGAAATTATATTTGGATGGATCCAATTTTTTTTGGCAAAATGTCGATTTTGACTTTATTTGGCTTAAAAAGTCTAAACTTATGAGTGAAAAACCTTATTATTTTGAATTTTATTAAATTTTGGAAGTGTTAGGAACTAAAAACCTCCTCTAGTGTGCGCCTTTGTATCTCTAGCAACATTTTCAGAAGTTAGGGAATGCTGTTCACGATTCTAAGATATTACTCTCACATACAATATAATTATTGACATTACACACTTTCTGAAACTAGCTCTTTCTCGTCTTATCCGAGACCTTATATTTATACAGTAAATTGTTTAGAATTCCGAGGTTTTTATTAAATGTAAAACATAGTTTTTTTTTCTTGAACAAATTTTCTGTTATCTACCGGATGGCCCATTAAGAATGGCTGTCGGTTATATCTGAATATCCATTTACAGTAAAGCTTGGGGCAAAAAATTTCAATGACCGAAGTGGTCAAGGGAAAAATTTGGGATTTTTTTTATAGCTTCGAAAAATTACTGTGCAAATTAATTGAGACAACATAAACAATCACTCTTTTAATAAACTATGCTTTTATTCATTCTACTCCTTTATATAAAATGATTACCTTTTGAAGACGTTTTGGTATTGACTTCTTAATCTTGTGATCACACTTTTATAGCATTAGTTAATCTGTGTTCGCTTGTTGTACAGTTCATTTAATGTAAACTAGTACTCAATAGGTTTTAAGCCTGGTGAATTTTCAGGGCAATTAAGCACATTGATTTGATTGCCCAGCATGAAACTCTTAGTCAATTTTGAATTATGACAACAGACCGCATCAAGTTTGTATGAATTGAATAATCTTACGTTGAAAGTAATATAAGGAAAAGAATATTCAAATATTAGAAAATGATCGAAAGGTTATCATTACAACGTAGGGTCTCTCAAGATTGTATAGAAATAAGAACTGTGAAAATTTGTGATACTTTTCACCTACATAATTAAATTAAATAAGAATTTGGTGCCAAACATAACAAATATGGGAAGTTAATGAATAATATACACGTACGGTAAAAGAACAATTGAAAGTGTATATCGAAGTGGTGAGCTGAATAGTTTACACGAAGCCGAGGAAAAAATAAGTGGATTTTGAATTACGAAAGTTACGTTGAGTAGCCATTAAACTGGTTAGAAGTAAAAAAACCTACTGATCCAGACGAAATTCGAAGGCACACTTTTATGAGAAAAGCATGTTCGGAGAAGTACTCTTGGAAAAGAAGCACCCTAACGGTATATGAGTAATCTCATCCAAATCCATATTCATGACATCTATAATAAACTTATTTCTAGAGATTTACATCAAAGTATTTATCCAAGATCGAGTATCATATTAGGAATACTCAGTTCGGATTCTAGGTATAAGAGAAGCACTTTTTAGAATCTAGATATTAACTTAGAATTGCTGAACTGTATCATTTCATGTGCATCATATATCTACAAAGAAGTCGTTTTAGATGGTACAAACAGAATGATAATATACTAAATAAAAAACTGAAAGCTCAATCTACATTAACGACAACGGCCAAATTTAGTAAGAGCCGACAGAACAATGGAGGATATTACGAGAAAATTAGGGGCCCCTAATTAGGGGCACATACTATTATGCATGCTTTTTAAATATTGAATTTAGGTGGTCGCTATTCAACATTTCAGAGTGTATAAGAATAAATGGAATTACAGTGAATAATCTGCGGTTTGCAGATCATCTTTAGCTGCTTTAAGAATATCATTGGTCAAAAAATACAATATTGTAAATAGAAGAAAGAAATAAAGAACTCAATTATGTATATCTCATACAACATTTGCTTATCACTTATTGTAGACCGTCCAACATGAGCTTCTTAATTGAGTGACTACGTCAGCTCATTATTTTCCCTCTGGGTTTTAATCGCAAAGTATCATGAAATTAAAGTTCAATTTGCAATTTTACTCTGTATTCCTTCGAAATAGTCAGAGCTCTTAGTTTTCATTCATCTATGCTATATCGATTGATTGTCAATTTACTCTATTCTGCTTATTTCAAAGATCCTTAAGATTATCACAAAATTGAGAATTTTATATTTACAAACTATTTTAAAAGAGATTTTTTTTTTTGAAAAAATGGCTTATATAAAAGTTTCTTCTTTCAATTTTTCTTGTGAAAACGAAGTTTATTTTGACAAGTCATAGATTAAATATTAGACCTCGCTTTCAAGATCTAATCATTCATTTAAACTTAGTTTTCTCTTATAAACACAAGATACCGGGTTGAACGTAATATAAGGACTCATTATAGAACACGACTATTAACTTCCACAAGTATTATTCATCTAAATTTCATTGGTCATAGTAGCTTTTGCCGTGATTTTTATTTTTATAAATAGATATTACAATCTGAGTAATTTAAAATGTTTGAAAATACCAAAATTGTACTTTAATGCAGTAAATGTATGAATTTATTTGAAATCAGGTTATTCAGCCTTGGGAACAACCATCTTCCGAAAGTACAACTGATTCAAATCTTCCTCAAGAAATGGACAAAACTTTAGTATCTTGTTATGAAAATGGAGGCGAAGAAGACTTTGCACAAATGATGCAAATGTTATTATCTGAAGTTGTTAATGTCAATTATAAACACACCAAAACCGGTAAATATTATTATGCAGTTTAAAATATATTACAAGTAGTTTAAAAGATGTAAAATCTATTAAAAACATTTTATTTCTTTATTTACGGAAAATCTCTATTACTTACAATGTGTTTAAAGTAATATAATACAGGTCGTATCAACCATAGAAAGAAGAAACAATAAAAATATATACAGTATATAATAAACATCAGTAACAGCGAATTGAAAGGTAAACGTTGTAGAACACTTAGAGAATAGATTATAAATAAAAGCACAAAAATAAGTAGATGTACAAAAATAAAAGAAACAACTGAAGAATAAAGATAAAAACAAAAAAAAAATAGAAAGAAATACAAATTAGCATTAGGTGAGTAAAGACATAGAAGTACATGACTGCAGACCAAGTATAGCCAATCATGTTCAGAAATGATTTTTCAGTATTTAATTTGAAAGAATTGATCGTACTCATCATACTGAAAGAATTGATGTATAGAATTGATCAAATACATCGAAATTCCTGAGTTCTCTGCGGTACATTCCATTTGATTTCATTCAGCAACTAGGACAGGTAACTACACCGTTCAGAATCTTCCAGATGGCACCAACATCTGCTACTTCTCTCCTTAATTACAGAGAGTCAGAGTCCCAAACCGACTCTGCAGCCCTAGTGAATTCAATACCCAATCTACGTCCATACATTCTTAAGAAGATATTTTGGACCCATTCAAGTTGGGGTTTATAGTACTCATAATAGGGTGAGCAAAGTTGGAAACCGTACTCTAGATTAGATCTAATCAACAAGCTGTAAACAGATTAGTGTTCGGATCCAGTTCCTTATATTGTCTGGAGACGAAACCCAGAAATTTTTTAGCTTTTGATACGATTGAACTGATATGCTCTCTAAATAGGAGTTGAGTCGAATATGATATCTAAATCCTTGATGTTTTGAGTACCATTCAAAGTGTACTCTCAATTTCTTAAGTTTATCAGGTTAAGTTCGGATTATAAATGAATAACATCAGTTGGAGTTTTAATTTCATGAAATACTTTAAGATCATCAGCGAAGATTAAAAATTTATCGATAACAAAACATTTTGCAACATCATTAATAAATAGAACTATTAAGGGCGAGCTGTGACCGCCTTGTGGTACTCCTTGTGGTATATTGTGGTTGACACTGTGAACCACAATTTTGAAACAAACAACAATTATTTCTCTTTATATACCTAGTAAATAGTACAATGACAATTAAAATGCATGTTTTTAATGGTAAACAATGTTTTGGGGCAGAAACAGAACAATAATTATTCTAATGTGTGATTTTAATGCCAAGAATGCTTCAGAAGCAGAGTAAGATTTCTTGCGAAACCACGAAGTGGATATTTTCTGATTTTTTTGTCGAACTAGGTTCTGGACTTTACAATGGCAACTTTTAAATGAGATAGATTTCCGAGACGTAGATCTACTGGTCTTTACTGATAGGGCGCACTGCTACTAACGAGGAAGTCATAAGTATGGGTGAGGAAAAAAAAGTCAAAACAATTACTTTGAACATGTAATGAGGTGCCCAGAGACATATAACTTATTAACCTGATCAATTAAAAACCGAAAGTTCAATTAAAAATGCCGGGGAAAAGAAGAAGTCTTGACTCGAGACAGTGGTTTGGGGAATTCGACGACAACGTTGTAAACAAGCTGCAACAAAGCTAAAATGAAACTTCGATTAAGCTACACCACGATTTAATCACCAATACTCGTTGAACCAATATGGTTCTTAAGATGAAAAAGTTTTGAAAATGTGACTAATGATTTTTTTGATTCATTACATTGGATTTTATTTGTGTTATTTAAGTATTTGTTTAGTTTTATTTATATGTTGTTAGTTTTATGTTATATGTTCGCAAATTTATAAATCTTATGATTTAAAGAATAGTTTAGTTATTTTCATTTTATTTAAAAATTGCATAAATTGTTACGTCTCTAACTTTCATAATTTGTTTCCCAATTAGGTTATACTCCACTTTTAGTGGCGGTAAAACGGGGCGAATTACAAATTATCGAACAGTTATTGCAAATGGGCGCTGACATTAATTTGTCCACGGCTAATGAAATTACACCTGTCAAATTAGCTGAAGAATTGAACAATACGGATATTATTGACATATTCAAGATTTTTGATGGAATAAAACATGTATGTATACTTTTAAAAAGATAAGTTTGGCCAACAAGAAAGATACAAATAATTAAACTTTTATTAAACTATTAATTATTTTTCAATGGGAATATTATTTATAAAATGTCAAGTCATCTATGTTTATTTCTCTCATATTATCGGAAAGGGTTATTGCTCTGAATAATGCATTATATACTATTACTACTATTATTAATAATGAATTGAACGCTAACATTGGCAAGTGTTACATTTTATTTTCTAAATTTAAACGAAAATAAGATTTTGATTATATAATAAAAACCAGTTGGTTCACATTTAGAAGTTCTCAGAACCGGTTGTTAAATGCTTTAGATAATTTGCTTTTTATATTGTTATTAAAAGTCAAAATTTCCGAATACGAGTTTGTAAGCGGTTGACAAACAGCCATCGTCATGATTTTCAAACACTTTAAAGTGTATTTTCGTTACAAATTTGATTCATTTCGAAACAAATTCGCGCTCATGTGACATTATTAACATTATATATTAAAATTTTGATTGATAAAGAAAAGTTAAAATGCAATTTAGGGTGTTAGTTTTATTTTATTTTCGCGAAACTAGTAAAATAGAATTATAAAATTACAAATGATAATTAATGATTTTTACAGAAAAAATATCTTGACAGTTTTTTGTTACTTCTCAAACATCAAAAACACACTTACATGATATGTAATAAAAATATTCAATGTTTTATTTAACACTTTGTTTCTAAACTATTTATTTTAACATATTCCCTTGTAAAATAAAAAATTGTCTTTATAATAGTCCCATTTGATTACATGAAATCTGCAAACATGTTCTGGATAATGGTTTAGTCATAATATCTGCAACATGATTATTTGTTGAAACCTGTTGAACTCAAAGTTCTTTTCTAGCTAATATTTCACGGATAAAAAAATATTTGATGTTGATATGTTTAGTCCGACGATGAAATGGAATTCTGTGCCAATTTTACTGCCGCTGCATTGTCAATTTGCAAAACAGGCACATGTTTAAGTTTAGCGATTTGATTAAATAACCTTGCCCAAATAATTTCCTTTACAGTTTCATGTGCAGCTACAATTTTCTGTAGTAGAAGGCTTCTGTAGTATCTTTTGTTTCTGTTCTGTACGTGATTGCATAATATATTTTTCCTGTTACATAGCGAAAAACTATTTACAATCTTAATATATCTTCAGCAGTAGGATTTTCAAGAGTTCCGGATAAAACATTCACACTGAAAGCTAGATCAAGTCTTGTTCCAAGCATCAGATACATTAGTGCTCCAACAGGTTCTTTGTATGGAAACTTTGATTCTTCTTTATTTTCTTTCCCTGATTGTTGAACTTCTAAAACCTTCAACATTGGAATTGACACAGCTTTGCAATTCGAAAAATTATCATTCTTATCTTGTTCTATTTGCAATCCCAAAAAATAAGTTGCCTCTGACTTTATGACTTCAAATTCTGTTTTCAATTTCTCAAAAAAAAAAACACTAAGTCAGTCTTGTCAGTAGCTGCAACCAATCCATCATCCACGTATGGCACTACTAACAACTGTTTGCCACTTCTGTTTCGAATATACAAGCATGGATTAGCCTGACTCACTTCAAAATCAAAATTAAGCAGTTTCCAAAACGTTTGTTCCAGAATCTTGGTAATTGCTTTAGACCATACAAACTATTATTTAATTTACATACATTGCTCTTCCCGTCTTCATGGCCACTTAGTTGCATCATATAAATTGTTTCTTCAGTATCCCCGTATACAAAAGCAATTGATACATCAAACTGTGCAAGATGCATTCCTTTACTTGCAGCAACACTTAGAATAGATTGGATTGTTGTCATCTTTGCAACTGAATTGAATGTTTGACTGTATCAACACCCTCACGCTGATAGAATGCCTTGTCAAAAGTCGAGCTTTATACTTGTTTATGCTACCATCTGCATTAGTTTTTAGTTGAAAAACCCATTTACATGATATTGCTTTGGCATCTTTTAGTAAATTTACAACTTGCCATGTTTGATTCTTTCTTAATGAACCAATTTCGTTGTCCATTGCCTGCTTCCAGTGAACGCTATCTTCATCTTTTATTGCTTTTAAATAGTTCCCGGAACTAAATTTGCATGACTAAAATCTTCTGCCGCCATTATAAATTCGTTGAAATATTGTGGTTTCTTCAAAAATGACAAATCTCTCAGTTGAGTATTTGATCTTCTCTCTTGAATTTCATTGCATTCATTATCGGTTATACTTTTAGTATCTTCACTCACAGATTCTTCACCGCTCCCTTGATATTCATCTTGAATTATCTTTTCTTCTCTTATTATATCTTGAAATGGTAATTTTACATGTTCAATACAACACTGACTTTTCTTCGAACTTGACATCTCTAGACCAAATAAGTTTAAATTCTTCTTTAATCCAAATTCGGAACCGTTCATGACCATCATATTCTATGAGATGACCCTTTACTGCTTTTTTATCCATCTTTCTTCGTTTTTGACTTGCATTAGGAGCGTAACATTTTGAACCAATTATGCTAAAATGTTTCGTTCGAGGTTTTTTGCCTATCCACAATTCATAAGGACTAACAGCATCTGTGGATGATTTTCCTGTTCTGTTTAAAATGTAGATAGCCATATTAACCAGTTCAGCCCATAATTCTGTCGGATAAATAACTTCTGGATTTGAATATTTCAGCGTTCTAGCCATTTCAACTATGCTTCTGTTGTCTCTCTCGGAAATGCCATTTGTTCATAGAATCGATTTCACTTTTTCCTTATCAAAATTCTCTGCCGTTGTCACTTAGCATTTCTTTGACTGGATATCCTAACACCTTCGTGCGACTGAGAAAATCCTTCAAAACTTCACTTACTTCTGACTTGTGTACAAGAAAGTAGCAATAGCGAAACTTTGTATAATTTTCTTTAAATAAAACAAAATAACGTTTTCCTCCAAAGATTCGTCAACAGGTCCGCATATATCTGTTGATATCAGCTCAAACACCATGCTCAGTAACTAAGACTTTACGTTCTGCTTTATACAGTGTACCGTTTACTTCACGACAAAGCTTTATTTGACCATTAATTTTTAAAGCACATCTTGTGGATGTCGATTCACAAATGCTTTTTTTATTTCTTTTTTCACAAATGCAATCTTGAGCAACTAAAACCGAAAACAGATTTTTAGAAATTTTAGACACATACCAGACTTCCTTCAGAGTAATTTCTTCATGTCTGCCCTCAACCATTGACAAGATTAGTATGGATCCCTTTTCTATTGCATTTAGGGATTCTTGTCCAGCACACTTGATACTGCGAGGAAGTTTAAATGCTTCAAAACTGATACAATAATCTGCACAATTTGTAACATGACTCGTTGCTCCATTGTCAATTCACCGATTATTTTTGTCCACAGAACAAACCTCATTACGGATTGCTAGCAGCCTCACATTTGCCTGTACTATTTTATGCTCTTGTTTCTTATCTTTTGCATTTTTCGATGGTCTTCCCTCTGCAGTCCACTTCTGACAATTCTTTACCCAATGGCCTGATTGTTTGCAATAATTGCATGTACCTCTTAGTTTAAATTTCTTCTTAATTGCTCTCTCTGTATTTGATTTTACTACCAACGCTTCTTGTTGAGCTGTTCCACTACTTTTTGTGTAGTTTCTGTCAAACATGCGCAACTGTGCATGCAATTCATCAAAGGTCTTGTTTTCTTCATTTGACAATAGCATCCAGCTTGATTTAAACGTCTCAATATTTAATGGTAAAATATGTAATTCTTTGCATACCAAAATAAGATCTGGTATTGTAGCTTCTCCTTTTGCTCTTAATTCATTATTCAAGTCATTCCACAAACTTCGTAATTTCGCAGTGTGCGTCGAAACATCTTCTGTTGATATCCAACCAAACGAAACAAATCTGTACAAATTTTAAAGTTGATCTTTTGATGGTGCATGAAAGTTTTGGTTTAATGCCTGCCACGCATCATAAGCAGTTTCTTTGTCGATGATGTTTTGATATACAACGTCTGTGACCGAGCTTGTTACCATAGATTTTGTAGCTACTTGTCTTTCTGTATAGGTCTGATTTTTCTTTATTAGTCTGTATTTAATTTTCTTTAAAGCCCCTTCATGATAGTCCAATAAATCTCCTATTTTTCTTTTCCACATTGGCCAGTCTGTTTCACTGCTCAACGGTTTTATATGCTTGGCTAAATCCATAGAACAAACCCCAAACTAGGAAGCACGTGGTTCACTTGTGATTTCTATTTTTCGTATTTTTTCGGACGTGAGACTGAGCCCATAACCTGTTAGTTTTATTCAATTTTATTATCGCAAATCTAGTAAAATACAATTATAAAATTACAATTGATAATTAATGATTTTTACAGAAAAAATATCTTGACAGTTTTTTTGTTACTTCTCAAACATCAAAAACACTTGATATGTAATAAAAATATTCAATGTTCTATTTAACACTTTGATTCTAAATATTTATTTTAACATAGGGTTTGCCTAAACGCATTTTGGGACAGGCTTCTAAAGTTTTTTGCAAATGTTTAAAAAAAATCAGCCTTGTACTTTTGTTTATATAACTTCCCGTAATAAATCGTACTATTATTAATTTTGGCCCTATAATAAGCCTGAAAACACCTTTGTGGACGATAGTTTTCAGGCGAGAAGAAAATCTTTCTTGCAATTAATAAGTTTTTTAAAGACATTTCAGAAAACAACTAGCTGTTTCCTGAAATGTCTTCAAAAAGCTTATTAATTGTAAGAGCGATTTTCTCTGGAATGTTAGATTATGAAAGTGTATAAATACTGGAGGGGATTATTTTTCACATAAATAAGATAGTTTTCTGATGATGTTGTCTTGTATTTTAAAATAAATATAGGCGTTTACTTACTACTTATAAATAGATTTGTATAAGGGTTGATCTCTTTAATAAAGGAGTTGCTCTCTTTTATAAGGGTTGATTTCTATAATAGAGTAAATTATTGTATTTCTAAAGTATCTTTATATGCTATAGGAAATGGAACAGGAACAAATTAATCAAGCGAATCTTGATGTTGCACTTAAGAACTATCTGAAAATTTGGCGCTCACATAAGATAGATGCAATTGAACGTATTGATTATGATTTGATCGTTGATCTGATCGCGTACGTTCACAATAATTTCGACCGAAATGGTGCGGTATTAGTATTTATTGCTGGTTATGATGATTTAACAGCGTGCCAGGATCGTATAGAAAATCACGGTGAAATGCAGAAAGAGAATTATGAGGTACACAATAAACTAAATATAAACTATATACTACATAGTATACATATTGATGAGTTACATGTTTATAAACATTAAATTGTTTAAAATTGTAAATTTACAGCTGCCTTGAATATATTCTCGATTAGGTTTACTTCATTTTTTCCACACACCTCTCTTTTATGTTTAGCTAGCTTATGTTTCTTTTTAACTCCACACTTATACATTGCTACACTTTCATATGGTGCATCCATTTTTATTCAAGTTGAAAAAATTATATTCTTTTGTAGAAATTTTCTGTAAATAGAGTAAAGTTAAAATTTGTACTTGTTTTAGGTAATGTTGCTCCATAGCAGCTTAGAAATGGGTTACCAGAGTAAAGTTTTTAAAAAACTGCCGAATGGTGTCCAGAAAATTATATTATCCACAAATATTGCCGAAACCAGTATCACTATAGATGGCGTTGTCTATGTTATAGATTCGGGAAAATCAAAGCAACTTTCTTATGATCCGGTTAGCACAATTAATTTTGGCTTGTTTTCTAATTATAAGAAGTAATAGGTTTATTAAAAACTACACTTTGATTATTATAAGTAAATTATTGCTTCAAGAAACTAAGAAAATAGTTTCAATTGATTTAATAATAACAATAATAATAATGGGTTTTTCATGAGTGTAACATCACTCGGCGTATAATAATGAACGCTTGTAATTAATATGAATACCTGTGTCTTAAAAAATTTACCTCAGCCATGATACCTGGGACCCTATGATTTCCGGCCAGATGCTCTTCCAACTGAGCTACCGAGGAGACAATTTAAAAACACAGATACTCTTAATATGTGTCTTTTCATCATAGAAATAGTATACAACATGTAACTAATTTATTATTAAACACTTTTTTAGTTAACTACTTATAACATTCGAAGCATGTTTTCGCATTCAACGCAAAAGTGCTGTTTAGTAATAAATTAGTTACATGTTGTGTACTATTTCTATAATGAAAATACACATATTAAGAGGAATGGTGCCGATTCCACCATTAAAATGAAAGATTTCCCCTTATTTGCTCCCACCATTGTTTATAGATATGCCGACTGTCCTTCACCTATACGTAAGAACTG
>WYDF02321330.1:0-14407 GCA_009867245.2 Adranes taylori
AACACATTGGTGATATAATACACAGTGACATAGCTGGACCAGTAAATCCTACAACACAGGAAGGATACAAATACTACTAGGTATTACTAGATGATTATTCTCATTCTACAGTAGTATAGTTACTAAAAACAAAAAATGAAGCTGAGCAAAACTTAATAAACTTTATAAAACTTATAATCGATTTTCAATGAAACATTCAAGACCTAACTAATAACCGAAATAGTGAGAACTTGAATACATTGAACCAATTCTAAATACAAGACAGTTTCATTCACGGACATAAAACTGTATTCTTTTTGAAAGAAAAGGGAATCAACATTTCATACAAACCACTGGCGACAAGAAGGAAAATTCTGAGCGGATTAAAAGACACACAGATAAATTCGCCAAAGTTAACTTTAGAAATGTCCCTTAGTTCATGTACAGTCTACTTCATAATTTTAAAGTTTTATTAAACAACGATACAGAAGTTGATGTTAATCAAATAATTAAGGTACACTTTATGCTACACAGTTTTATAAATTTTTAATTAACGTTTTATAAAATGCTGACGTCAGTCATTGAAAGCTGTTAAGCATGAATTTCGATAATATACATACGTTCTATATTTAGGTAGAAGAGATTATCTACATCTAACCTAACATAGAAATTTTCGTGGTTTTAGAGGCATATACAATACACTAAATAAATCATGCCAAAGCACGCTAAATATTGTTCAGTTCCTTTACTTACTTACTGATATCTATATACACATACTGAGTAGTTCAGTACTACACCTAGTTCATTGTTTGATATAAGGCAACATTTGGTATGAGATATTATCATATAGGGCAGGACGTATAATAAATTCATGAATGTGGTCAGAGGTAAATTATTAACTTCAGCACATTATTACCCTTCCGCTACGAGACAAGTAGGAGCTTTGCTCTCGTCGTTACGTGGAAGGTCGTGCAAACTCTCGAATAAATGGATGGTTTATACACATTTGTATTTGAATCAGAAGAATTGTATTTTGCGACAATGCTGGTTTTGCTATTTTTAGGAAATTGAAAAGAATAGAATCTTTTTATTTTAAAATATATAGTTTACCTCCAGTTATAATTTATTTACTTTGGTGAAGTGAAACGCATATAAAATGAATTTGTTTCCAAAATCTTCTTAATCTGTATTGTGTGACATGTAGAACTTCGAGATCTCGAAGTCCATATTCAGTTGAATATTTTTGGCACACCACAGGAGATGAAACTAAATGATGATAAAACAGAAGCCTTGATCTGAAGCTACATGAAATAGGAACCTGGTTTTTTCCACAAGGGAAACGAAAGATTGGGCACCACATACGTGTTGCCATTAGTCATATACTAAGATACGTATATAATTATATATATATTACAGGGTTACAAATGCATTAACTGTAGAGTATGAAACTGCACATGCAACGGAAATTATTAACCACATGATGTCCAGGTCAATCCTTATCCCAAGGATCATTCCATGCCAAATCAACCGAAAAAATTCAAACTTCAACCTGACCATTTCTGATCTCTATGAAACTTTCTGAGATCATTCTCCTTAATCATCCTCGTTTTTAAAATTTTTTGATCTTATTGGGTTTTGATGTAATTAATTTTTAAATTTTGGAGAAATAGCCCTTTTTTTGGCATGCACTAACTTTTAAAATCTTGAATTACTTAACTTCTATTAGATCCAGAGAGTTGTTTAACCCCTTATTTTAAAGGGAATTTCATAAGGTTTCATATGGTATGCTACACTTGAACACGTTTGGTGGAAAAAATTTTTTTTTACTTTTCAAAAACAAATTTTAAGGTGTTTTTTTTTTAAATTTTGAAGAGAAGTATATGTTTTTACAGTATTCCAAGTTTTTAATCTTAAAATTCTCAGAGTGGGATCTCAATGGGATCACGAGATATCACAAAAATAATTTTATAAAAAAAAAAAAACTTTTAAGTTAACACATTTAAATATTTTTCAAAAAAATATATGTTTTATACAATATTATAAGCTTTCAATCTTAAAATTTTTAGAGTGGGATCTTAATGGGTTCACTAATAAGTAGTTATTAACTATTGATCCCATTAAGATCTCACTCTAAAAATTTTAAGACAGACTGAAAGCTAGAATATTGCACAAAACATTTAATGTGGTTAAAACAAGTATATTTTTTTTAATAAACTTATTTTTGTGATATCTCCTGAACCCATTGCGATTCCACTCTGTAAATTTTTTGATTTAAAACTTACAATACTGCAAAAAACATACACCATTTGTAATAACTCACACATACGGAACCTACAACTTCATTACGGAACCGTACTTGGCCTATTTAATATGCTAACGAAACTCCCATACGCGACGCTGCCGATGGGGAGCCTAGCAACTCTCACAACTGGCGCAAAATTTTCTCACAGATTAAATGACCTTCGGAAAATCGTCGTCGGGCGCCAGGTCAGTTTAAAGTTAGATCGCACTTCTGAAAAGATGTTGTTGTTCCTCCGCTCCTCAAAACCCCTCTGAGGACTCAGGTAGCTTCAGTTGGCAAGTAAACCAGGTGTCCTAGATCTTGAGAGTCTTCTTCTTCTTCTTCTTTGTCAGCCATTTTGTATCCACTGCTGAATGTAGGCCTCCCCTAAATTTTTCCATTTTCCACGGTCCATTGCCACTTGGTGCCATGTTGTGCCTGCTGCCCTTTTTATGTCATTCGTCCATCTCTCGGGTGGTCTTCCTGTTGGTCGTGTCATTGGATCTTGACAGTAGCTGCAATAAACTTTTGTACTAATCAGTAAAACACCATGAAGTTTTAACAAAACTGTCTATTATTCTTTACACGCACAGAGAAAGAAATATAATGATGCACAAAAAATGTCATATAATAATAGAAGCAATAATAATAATAATAATATTCAAAACAAATTAATCAAACGGCGGAATAACTATCACAACAATATTTAATATATTAAACAAAACGGGGCATAGCATATTAGCGGGATAGTAATAATAGTCACCAAACATGTTCAAGTGTAGCATGCCATATTAAACCTTATGAAATTCCCTTTAAAATAAGAGGTCACACAACTCTCTTGATCTAATAGAAGTTAAGTAATTCACGATTTTAAAAGTTAGCGCATGCCAAAAAATGACTCTTTCCAACATTTAAAAATTTATGACATCAAAATTCAATAAGATAAAAAAATTCTAAAAATATATTCTCATTTATATTATTGGAGAGAATAATCCATGAAATTTGCATAAAAATTGAATCTGGTCAGGTTGAGTGACTGGTTGATTTGGAAATGTACTGTCATCCGCCATATTGGATTTTCAAATGATAGCAGCAGTTGTCAAATAACGTCATTTTGATTTTCTGCTAATCACATTTCAATATTTTTGATATATTTTTTTCTTCAAATTTTTTTGATACGCTCCTGTACTTTATTTTTATATCGACCCTGATAATATCTTGTTACTTTCCATTTTGAAAGTTCAAATCTAGTTACAGAGCCTCAAAAGAAATCAAGTTTTAATTTTTGATCACTCCTTTATATATTTTTTATACCGACCCTGCTAAACTCTAGGTACAAATCTAGTTACTTTCTATATTAAAAGTTCTTTTATACAGATAGAAATTTACTCGACTTGACAAATTATCTTTAAGAAGACAGACCTGAAATGGTAATAATCCTTAGTTGCAGTAAAAGTAATAGACACCCAAAATCTTTGATCATATGGTATTGGCTTAAAAATTAATTTACAGCAACTGAAAATCTTTGAAGTTTATGAAATTTATCTTTGTAAGATTGGATTAAATCCAATTAAAGCTTGGAGGAAATGATAAAAGAAGTAGATAATATTAAAAAGTAAATTCAGTTCGTCTTGAAAGGTTATTGGCAGAGCTGTCTGGAAAAGAAAGACGCAACTGCTTTGGCAAATAGTATAAATGATGTGTGGACTGTAAATGTGCCAGACGAGAAAAAAAAAGCAGAAGTGGTGCCAATATATAAAAGAGGAGGGTTAAATCATGTTGTAAGCTATAGCGGAGTGACTGTCATGAATGTGATTTATAGATCGTATGCTAGAATAGTGAACAGGAAATTATAAAACGAATTAAAAGAAAAAATGTTTTACCTGTAACTCAGACAGGATTCCTTAGAGGAAAGGGCACTACGGACATGTCAAAATTCTACAAGTATTCGAAAGCAAATGGTTAGTAGTTACGTCGAAAGAAATTAAAGTTCAGTATTCCTGCAAATTCAACCAAGAAACAACAGCTATTATAATCATTCCTGAATCTTGACAAGTAAACATTACTGGAAAAACCTTTAAGTTTCCACCGCACAGAACTTATGGAAACATCATATAAACAGTTGCAGGAAATAAATATAGATAATAATGGTAAAACATACAACGTATTCCATTAAAATGGAATTGGAGACAATCAATTTAGATGCAATTAATTCAAAGCCAGTTACAAAACCATTTATTAAATGTATGATAGAATCCTCAATCCTATTATACATGGAATAACATTCAGACAATCATTTTATTCATAATTGTTATATTACTTTTTCGTTTTTTAGTATGGGTTTTTAGCATTGTTTTAAAAGAAAAATGAATGCAAAACAAGTAAACCAAAATGACAACGACCGAAACAAATCCAATTCCGACAGCAAAGAATTCAGTTCTTCCTATAGACACCGTTTAATTGAAGCTATAAAAATCGGCTTCAATTTCCAAGAGATAGGACGAGTTACATTCACATTTCTAATTGCAACTTCAATCTAATGCACGAAGCATGTCAATTAAATCCAATGTGTATTTATTGTATTTATCTTATTATTTTTGTTTGCTGTAGGAAAACCATATAAGTATATAAACATATTTTGTGCAATGACACTGTAAATATCAGATTGAGTTACAGATAAAGACTACGAGTACAATTTCGTATACATCAACTAAGAACTTTGAATTAGAATCATTAAGGATTAAATTTACATTCGCATAAGTGTACCATTAAATTGATGAAAATGTAGATTTTATAATCGCTAAGTGAATCATAACATCATATTTGATACAAGTACAATACTATCTGAATCATTAAGGTACCTATAAGTACGTTAAAACGTTCGCTCAATGTTTGCCAATGCAACGTTTCATAAATAAGTTGATCACAAACTAACATTATTAACTTTACGAAAGTTTTGGTTTGCTTTAATGTATATTGATATACATACTAGAAAAGGTAAAATGCTGTAATATTCAATCGGTTCAAACATAAATGTTGTAAGTTTCTTGTAAATATTTGCTGAATTGTACATTAGCTTGTACTTGTCTTCGAACTATTCACAATTTTGTATATTATTATGTTCAACAGTGTTTGCATTAAAATTGTCAATTTTATCACATCTCACATTAATTTTAAATCCTTAGTACAATGAAATTATGTTACTAATTTCGTTCATTTATAAATGTATGCATAAAATTTTGTAATGGTGCTCATTTGTAATTAAGTTATGGTGCAACATGTAATGCCAATTGGAATTTCTAGTGGACCAGAAGGCATTCCACTTGAACTGCTCAAACATCCGACATCGAAACTAGCAGAAATCTTAGCAATCTTCTTTTGACCTCACACACGAATAATTATCTTTGCAAAGTGTAGACCATCATGGTTATATGTTCAGATTTCTAATGGCGCAGAAATGCCGTAAGAAACGGGCTATTAACATGAGAAATTGGCAGCAGCTATGCGAAAACTTGCGGTAAGGGCCTATTGCGAGGAAGTAAATTCTGGGCATTAAAATTTTGCCATGTCGAAACTACTTTCAGGTGTAACTAATTTGATTACTCACACATCACATGGCATGAAATGCCAAAACAAATTTCCTGTTTATACACTTTACTACGATTTGTTTTGGCATTTGATAACTGTGTAATTTGAACGGATCAGTAAATTTTCTTTTAGCTTGTTGATATTTAGTCAGACATCATATTATGTCTGTGGATTTTCAATGATTGTTCCACTTCCATCCCTTCAATAATTCTAAGCCCCCAATAGCATAGCTTAAAATATCCGTCATTGGGGTCCAATAAGATTTCTCGTGGACGAAAAGGAACAAAGGACAACATCAACCATCATTTATTTATGGCGCAACACTTTCAACATTGTAGGGAGTATATTCTTTACGTAAAATAATTTGCCCAACTGCTGTTGCTTCCTTTTTCGCTATTCACCGGAGTGTACGTTTCTACTCCTCATAAGCGCAGAAAAGATTTTCCTAAATGTGATACGCGAAAGCTCTCAAATAATATGTACTAATTACTCATCCTCAAGTAACATGTGGAAAGGGTTTAAGATTTTCACGGTTTCTAGATCTCAAATCACAAGACTGAAGAACAGAATGCTATTGCAGAACATTTTTTTTTTAATTGACCATAGAAAAGTTTTGAAATCATACTTCGGATTAGGGTTAACACTATTAATATTTTTTTGATGTTAGAATCTCGTTTAAATTCTGAAGTGCCTATGTGCATTTTTAATAGCAATGGAACAGAATAAGAAGCCTAAAAGGCAATGGATGAAGAATCAAAATCAGAAAATATAAATAGTGCAAATTGCAACGACATCAACATTCTGGATATCTTGAAGGAACGCTAGTGCGTTTCTGGGACGTGCAGTAGAGCTATAGTGGAAACAGTTTAGGAGTTCATATTCTGACCAATCTAACCAGGATTAATCCCGTCCATTTAAATCAAACTCATTTCCAGTCTTATATGTGTAGTCTGTTTGCTCTAGTTATTTTTAAATACTTTTCTAATTATCCAATTACATAAGTTACGCAGGAAAACTAATAGTTAAATAAGGAAAAATGTTAACCTGAGTCCTCAGGGAGACAATAGTTACCAGGGAGACGATAGTTACAATAGGCGGCCCAATAAGTGGTCACCCCAATTAGCAATTAACAGAACTTGGTCTACGTACTCTAATGTACTCTACGTAAGTAATGGTGGGACGCAACAATAATTCCTACAGACGCGGTAAATAAAATATAATAATTACTACTAATTCTAAGCTAGATGAATGAATTAACGTAAAATCCTAAAGTACAAAGTTATAACTTAGCGTGATGCACCAAAATTGAAAGTTAAAAATTATACGTTCTGCAAAGATGATATGTCCCCCACGATGTTCCAACTCTGATCCCGATGGCTGGCTGAAGGACGGTTCCACAGATGTTACAATACGAGAATTGCTGAACTTCCAACAGCTGTCTTAGCCATCGCCAACATTGGCATCCGATCCTCAGATGCACGTGGTAAGTTGATGGGCCCCAAGATTACTACTTGACAGCAATCACCACGCGAACGGATACTCCCAAAAATCCAACCCAGCATCTTACAATTCAATATCTTACCAAATCTTGGGTTTCACCATCCATTAAAGCCTAATAGCTTAATAAAAATCCAGACCCTATGTACCAAATTACTTTCTGTTAATATTTATTCAATAGGCATAATGTTCTTGGAAAATTTTAGAAGCCAAAACTTGGTGTCTGCTGAACACAAATTTGCAGACCGTATCCTTAATTTTGGCTTAGCAAGATGAATTCCATCCACTTCCCCTACAATTGCGGTGTCCCAACACTCAATGGTTTACCGACAATTACATCAACCAACAACCAATCAGCTCATTCAAATTGATACAGCGTTATGGAGGTACGGGCATTTCCAACCCCCACACGCCACTCCAAAAGGAAAATCGATAAACATTTGTACCACTTGCCAAATCACAAATCTCTCCACAATTAAGCAGGCTTAATATTTCAGAACCGAACATTTCTAGTTTAAATAGGTCGTTCATACGCAGAGTCATCTAACAGAATAATCTCCGACTGCTTGGAACAGTTCCAGACTTATCACCGATAAGTCTGTAACTGTGCAGTTATCAGAGAGTAGTACAGGATGCCATGCCTACACAGGCAACTATCACACTTCCTTGCGGCCAATGTACAATGTCGTCTATAACAATCACCATAACCATCCCAAAGCACTAATCAACCCTCTTATACAACAACAAAAATTGTTTTGGCGCTAATAGATGTCCACAGCTCCCTGAGCGGCATGCAACCTATACGACCCACTTCATCACTACCGATATACGAGTCATCTACAATTCCGTATACCTTCTTCACTGACTAATCTCGAACGCGCAACCCGACATTATAATTCCTACCTAACCTCAATATTTCTTTACCAATGTTTCAATCAATTCATCAATAAAAATTATACGAAATAAATTATTAAAACACAAAAATAAATCTCCTGCATTAAAAACAATTGGTCTACGATATCTGAAACAGGTAAAACTAATATTTTCATAATCACATACCGAACATAAACAAACATTTTTTGGCTCGCAAAATATTCTTTTAATTTAGCTCGAACTTCATTATTATCACACTAAACTGCCGTCATGGGTAATATAAAATACCAAGAAATTAGCAAAATGCTTCTAGAATGAGAGAACTTACCGAAATTCAATACTAAAGCAGAGAACTTCTAACAAGAGATAATTCATATGAATAATTACTAAAATAAAGACAGTTTTAGGAAGGAAATACTCTGAACCACCAGGTATCCTTAATAATTTAGATCTAATTTCAAATATTGCTAAAAATAGCGTTCATAATATTGACCTAAATTCTGTCTGGAAGTTCTTAAATTCCACTCTAGTTTTACTTAAAAAAAAAACAGCGGTTATAATGTAGAAAATCCTTTAGGTACTGTTTTAACTTTTATATCTATTTTGTTTTCATTAAATCTTTATAATTTTTATATAATGATTAATATTTTAAATATTCTCTAAATGCATAATAAAACAGAGATAAAATAATCTTTATGTAATATATTTTGAATATATTTTGTTTATTTGGAACTTTCATAAAATAGAATATTTTATGACTGAGTTGAATTTGATATTCGTCACGCGAATCGTAAAATGAGTTAAAACAGGCGTAACGCGTTAGTTACTAAATTATTAATAAACGTACAGAGAAAACTGAATTATTTAAATTACCGTATATTTAAACATTCTATTTTGCATATTCCCTTTTCACCTTTCGCATTATGTAATCCGCTAAGACAGACAAAGAGACAGATTCACGAAAACGAAGACAACTAATAAATTGATTGCTATGTAAGATAGAATAAGGCAGATTGCTTTTTCACATTATCTTAGAACAGCGCATCCCAATGTTTGCTTTTCGGATTTCAAGTTTTCCACGGAACCTTAAGGGATTTAGTCGGGACAACTTGATCGTGCTGTATTCTTTAACTGGAGCTTACTTAATTCATGTTTCATAGATTATATTAAAAATTTACTAAGTAGATCTAAAATTGTTTTGTTATTTTCACATCTACATGTAAATATATGTTATTGAAAGTGGCCACTTGTATACAGTTTGTTGTTGCTAATTTTGTATGTGCCTAGGGGTGTCCCTGCTCTTGAAGCACAGTGCTTTATCCAATATCACGCGTAGGTACTTTACATTTGCGTCGAATGTTACACTTACCCGTTGACTTGAATGTTTACTGAATTCTCATTTCTTCTTCTATTGAGCCAAATTGCTCCGATTTCCATTCACTTTCTATTATCCAGTTCACTTTCCCTTGTTTTGGGAAGAGGACCTTTATCGCTTATAGTTCTGTCACATAGGGGACATTCAATGCCTTGGGTCTGACTTTTTTGGTTATTACTTTGTATCCATTTCCCCATACATCAGATTCTATTTCTTCGCATAGTTTTTTCCACTCTTTTTCCTTGGCTTTTTTGATCATAACTACTAGCTTCTTTCTTTCAGCCTTGTAGGTGTTTTGTATATTTTGCTTATCCTCCTCAGATATTCTTTGATTCTTCACCCTCGTGGTTGCTCTTCTTTTCCTTAGGCAAGTCTTCCTCTGGCCGCAAATTTCGTCCGAGCACCAGGATGCTCTCCTTCTCCTGCCGTTCGTTTGAGTTTTAGGCGTGGCTGAGTCGCATGCCTTCGTAAGTATATCTGTATAAGTTTCAGGGCTGATCCTATTTTCTCTTTCGAAGCTGTTCTCGAGTGTCTGGAGCAGAATTGATTTGTCGAGCTTTTTTGGATTCCATCCCTTTCTGCTATCTGATGGCGTTTCGTCATCCCGTCTCTCCTTTTTTAGTTCATATTTTATATATTTATGTAGGCTCAGTGTCTCTTCCTCTAGCACCTGCCAGTGTTTTATCTGTCCGGTTTTTCACTAGTGAACGTAACATCTATTATTGTTTGCTGGGCGCCTCTTACAAAGGTTGGTTTCTTTCCTCTATTTTGGACTATGAGTCTGTTCCTTCCTGCCCATTCACTCAGCACTTTCCCTCGGTTGTCCTCTTTTTTCGAGCCCCATTTAGGAGATTTGGCATTGAAGTCCCCAGCTATAATTACGTCCCTTTTTGTGCCCTTCACGTCTGCTTCAACCCTTTTTAGATATTTTTCGGCAGTTTCCATGTCAACGTTTGGGGATATGTAACACGAGAATACGCGGTACCGCCCTATATTTACCCAAATATATCAATTTCTTCTCTTTCTTCTGGCGCCAGTTAAAGATGGACCAAATGTTTACTACTTTCTTTCATCTGCATTTGTAATATTTTTTATTTGATTAAAAACGTTATTTTCAGCAACAAATTTTGTAGGCGATGTTTATGCTATTAGATTATTATATGCAAAGTATTATGTGGGTAGAAAATGAATCTAAAACAAGAGATTTTAGATCTAGCTATTAAATTCGTAAATATCTTCTATAATCACTGTTCCTGTTCTCTCTTAATTTCTAAATGTTTATTACACATCACGCAAATGCTAAAGTAGTTATTGCCTTGAGGTATTCATGTTGTTACGGTCTTATGTAAACATTGTTGATGCGTTGACAAGCTCTTGTCTGCGGCGTTTAATCAGCGTTCCCCGTTAATTTTTACAACTTGTCTTAACTGATTGTTATGACGTTAATACAAACTTCAGGTTTAAAACTTTGCACAACTTCGTTTTTCGTTGTTTTACTCTACCAACATGTAGCTTTGTCTTCACGTTTTAAGAAGTTTTATAATAATTCATATTGTCTTTACACATATTAAAATGGTCTCGAGAATATTTAGGGAATATGTATAGTTAAAGTATAGAAATCAGAATTTTATGTTGATGGTTTGTATGTTATATACGTTGCAGATTCTATTTGAGACGGATTTGTTAACCTCGATTTAATGTTATTATTGAAGTTTTTGATTTTTTGAACTTTCCAAATAGCTAAAATTATTTTATAGAAAAGATATAAATTTGAATTTTTAAATTTTATTTCGATCGTAAACGCTGGGTCTTGTTATTAAAATATGCGGGGTATTAGTAAAACGTTTAAAATGCAGTTCTGTTTTATTTTCATTTGTATTTTATTTTGTATCTTATTTTTTGTTTTAATAAAGAAAACAGACTAGTATCTTATTTTATCTACAGTAGAGTCTCACTTATCCGACGTTCGCTTGTCCGACATTCCATCTTATCCGATGTCTCCCGCAAAAAAAAAAACGAAACAACGAGACAACGTGAAAATGCACCGCTTTGTTAGCAAGCGTCTAGTTTTTGTCATCAGTGAGTGTACCGTTACCACAGGTTGCGCGACAGACTGTACACACTACGATTCACGCATGCGCGTTCCTCTAGCCTTTGTCTCAAATGTTATTCTCCCCATAACCACACTTAACCATGTAGCTCAGTGTAGTGCGAATCGGTCTACAAATTGCGTGATTGTTTTGTGGATTGTTTTTTATTGACTACAGTAGCTGTTACTATCGTGTTGAATTGTTGTTATTGCTGTGTTATTGTTTTTATTACTTTCCTTTACATATTGTATTGATTATTACGCTATTATGACAACGAAAAGAAAGAATGTTGTTGTAACGATGCAACAAAAACTTGAAGCAATCAAAAGACTGGACAAAGGAAAAGCAATGCACAGATGGTTGCTGATGACTATGGCGTCGGACAGGTAATAGTAGGAGATTGGAAAAGGAACGATTTGAAATAGAAAAATGGTGTACTTTAAGAATTATAAAAGTGCATTAAAGGACAGAAAAACAACGAAAAATTGTGAATATGAACAAGTAAGGGAGGCTTTGTACTTATAGTTTACCCAGTTCAGAGACAAATATGTGCCCGTTTCGGGGCATATCCTGCAGGAAAAAGCGTTGCATTTTCAAAATTAATTTAATGAAGGTGACGCAGAATTCGGGACAAGTGTTGGTTAAGAAAATAACGAAAATAACGTACGTCGGTACGTAAAGAAAATAACGTTACGGAATCCACCAGTTAAATGTTTGTGGCGAGAAATTGTCCTCAAATGTTGAACATATGAATCACTAGCGAACTATAAAATGGATCTTGCAATCATCAGGAAAGCAAGAAATCCACGAAAACATTCAAAACAACTACCAAGAAATGCTCTTTCATTAAAATATTACAATCATAAAAGTGCGTGGATGAGCAGAGAAATTTTCAAAGAATAGTTTTTTAAGGAATTTGTTGTTTCCACAGATAAAAAAATCTTCCAATGTAAGCCGTATTATTGTTAGACAACACCCCAACGCATCCGTGTGCGTATGAACTTCAAGATGGCGACATCAAGGCGATGTTTTTACCAGCGAATGTAACGGCTATTTGCCAACCAATGGACCAGGGTGTTTTGGAAACACTTAAAAGAAATTACCGAATGAATCTACTACTATCTACATTGTCAGAAGAAGCTGCTGGTGAGCAGGTTGATATGATAACTAAATCGAAAGCCGTTATCGTAAAGGGTGTAGCTTATTGGATTGCATGAGCCTGAACTGACGTAAATGCTTCAACAATTGCTAAATCATGTAATAAGTTGTTAGGAGAAAATGCATCTGAAGATGAGGAGGATTGAAAGATTACTGAAGAAAGCGTTCTTCCTTTAGTACATCCCTAGTTTTGAGGAAGAGAGTGTATGTTGGTTGAAGGAAGATAATGAATTTGCTGTAACCGACGAAGAAATTGTTACTCTCTCAGTGAAAAAAAAAACTTTAAAAATTTTAGCGACCATCAATGCCTTTTCCTGACTCCTGACTGTACAGCACAGACAGACTAGAAATAGACACATTTTTGAAAGCAAGGGGCTTATCAGATTTCCCTATCATCAATAACTTTAACGTAACTAGCATTAGAGCAAGTCATGAGTGTGACCCTATCTTTTGACCTTTTAAAACCAGGAGCGGAAGCGTCTTTTTTAGAAGCAAGTGTTTTTGGTAGTTCAAGCCCGTTTCGTCACAGTTAAAAATCTGTTGAGATGAGAAATCTCCATCTTTTATCAGAGCTTCAAATTTGTCTTTGAACTGTATACGATGGCATGATTGGACGATACCTTCTGACCAGAAATGTTTAACTCCCTGATTCCAAAACTTGTTTTTCAGCGATGAAACCACCCTCTGCTTACTATAAATTTTTCTTCTCTGGCTTTAAACTTTTCTTGGAATTCAATAGCTTTTTCCTTTAGCATAGGCCCACTCACTGGACTTCCTTTGCTCCGGAGCGGTGTAAACCACATAAACAAGGCAAACAAGGAAGTTTTTTCAATCTCTCCGGTTTTCATAGTTTTTCGTTTATGACTCTCTTTGTCTTTACAATTTTTCGAACACAATTTTTCGATTTCAGGCCGTTTTCTTCTCCAATCTCCTACAGTCAGTTTTCGCACACTTAAATCTGGAGGCCCTTTCTTAATTAGTCTGCTCCTTTATCGAGTCGGTTGATTGCTTGTGACAACAGTCCTTAGCACTCATCACGTACCTAATACAAACAAAGCAAAACAAACTGTTCACTAGCACAATGAAAAAGCAACTGAGCTTAGTGACAGCAGGCAAACGATCTATGCGGGCCGCTCCTTACCAATACAATCCTTTGTGCGTGCGCCTTTTCTATTTTTACACTACTGTGACTAACGTAAGTACAGAACAGTATTGTACTACGTAGTACAGTATTATGATCGATGATCGGAATTCGGTTAGTTGGGAGACAAAAAAAAAAACACTCTTGGAAGTAAATGCAATGTTGTGTCAAAATTTCAACTGAATCGATCGAGTAGTTTTCGAGTTTTGACGCTACAAACACACGCAGGCTGAATTTTTATATATTAAATTATCGTTCGATCGAATGATTCAATCTACACAGGATCACCCACTGTGCTATTTTAACCTGAAAATTTCATCGAAATCGGTTGAGCGGTTTAGAAGCCCAGTCGTAAAATACATATGTGAATAATTTTGAGAAGAGTTTTTAGCGCATGATTCATTAGACTTATTGTTCGGTAGTGA